>ML791805.1:625345-636428 GCA_009831015.1 Picea engelmannii
AATTGAAAGTAAAAAAATTCTTATTTGGCAAATAGGTGCTTTCTACTTCCCAATATGAAGCACATGTGTAATATAAAATATTTCAATGTCCACCTTAAGTAAAATAATTTTACATCAAATTTAAATATATAGAGAGACATAAAGTAATTGAAAGTAAAAAATTTATTATTCGGCCAATAGGTTCCTAATTGTGCCAAGAGATGTTTTCTACAGCCTAGTATGAGGGAGATGTGTAATTCAAAGATGTTTTCTACAACCCAGTATGAGGGAGATAAGTAATTATTTCCATGCTCAACATGGAGTTAATGTTTGTAATTGAAAGTTGAAAAAAAATATTGTGCCTAAAGGATTGAAAAAAATATTGCAATGTCGGTCATAAATAAAATAGTTTAATATCTACCTTAAGCAAAATAATTTTACATCAACTTTATACACACACAGACATATAAAGAGAGAGAGAGGGGGGAGGGGGGATTTATTATCCCCCAATAGGTGTTTTCTACTTCCCAATGAGGGAGATGTGTAATTCGCATGACACACGGTATGCTAATTTACATAGTACTGTATGAGAGAGATGTGTAATTCTTTATGTGCTCAACAAGAAGTTGACTCTTGGCATTTAAAAAAACAAATTAATGTCACTCATAAATCAAATATTTCAATGTCCACCTTAAGTAAAATAATTTTACATCAACTTTACATATATATATATATAGAGAGAGAGAGAGAGATAAAGTAGTTGAAAGTAAAAAAAATCTTATTCAACCAATAGGTGCTTTATACTTCCCAGTATGAAGGATATATGTAATTCTTTCAATGCTTAATATGGAGTTGACATGTGGCATTTAACAAAAACATATTTCAATGTGTGCCATAAACAATTCTCAGTATGAGGAAAATGTGTAATTCCTTATGTAATCAACATGGAGTTGACACATGGCATATATATAGAGAGAAAGAACGAGTGTAAATCCATCTTAACTTTGAATCTATCATGCGCCTACAGGGATCAAGTCTTTGAAAGTGATTTTTTTTTTTAGATTTCCAGGGATTTGATCCCTCTCAGAGCATGATAGATCTAGAGTTGAGATGGATCTACACTAGTGGTTAAAACATTTCAATGATGTCTTTCTTAGGATGAAGGAGATGTGCAATTCCTTATGTAATCAACATGGAGTTGACACGTGGAATGTGTGTGTTTGTGTGTGTGTGTGCCTAATGGTTAAGAACATGTGTTTCCTCCTTATAGGTCACAAGTTCAAATCTAGAGGGGGGTAGGGTATGTATACCTCTGGTCAAATCATTGCGCGAAGAGGGGTCCTTGTCCCACAAACAAGGGGGTATACAACATGAGTGGGCCTAATGGTTAATAACATGTATTTCCTCGTAAGAGGTCACAAGTTCAAATCCATAGGGTGGTAGGGTATGTATACCTTTGTAGACTTTAGGATTCAAATCCATCCACGACTTTCCAACTTAAGTTCATAGTTTCTAAGATCTATCAATCTTCTTCTTCCTTGATCTATGTTAAGCTTTAATCTCAACATCGCAAAAATACATTAATAACAAGTTAAAACCATCCATATTAATTCTTGATCTATCACGTGCTCAAAGAGATCAAATTCATTGATGTGCAAACCTTACCTAGAATTTTTTTAATTTAAAAGATTTTCACCTAAAAAAACTTGATCCCTCTTAGGACATGATAAATCTAGAGTTAATATGGATCTACACCCTTTAAGCATAATGATACTAAATCATCACATCCTATAGAGAAAACAATCACCATTAATCCACAATCCAATCAACTCTAAAATGGTTCATACTGAAAAAAATATCACTAAATCACAATCCAATCAACCATCAAACAACCATGAAATACTTAATAATCTTAATAAAATATTATTAAACTAAAACCCAACCAATAATAAAATACTCATATTCATAACATTGAAACAACGCTTTCCTCCTTATAAATATACCCAACTATCCCTTTAGCACAACCAATAAGCCTACATACCACTTACGAATAAAAAAGAGAATCATTTTGAATCATGCCACTTAAGTAAAATCCAAAAAACACCATATTAAAGATGTGAAGACATTGATGTAGATTCCCCTCGAGTCCATTCAAAGCAACATCACCATGCATGTGAGGCCTTGTCCTACATATCTTTGTGATCATTTAGTTGGTTTTACATTAACACTAACAATTTTACATTAGGTACCAACTGTGAAATGTTGAGGAGTGCCTAAATGTTTCTCCACGAGATTTTCCTTGGAAAAATTAAAACATGGAGGATCTTTTTTGGTGAATCGTGACCATAGATTTCTCTATCATAGATCAAAGTGAATCCACTATAAGAAGTAGAATTGATGGGAACTGATTAGTTCAATAGGATGAAGCAAAGTCCTTGTAATGAGATAAGAAAGGAAACAACCATATATTTCTTGCATATTTAGGACATGTTGTAAATGATGGAACAAAGGGACATGCATGTTTTGATTGCAAGGATGAGGTACATTAAAATCGTAATAATGTAGCTTTGGGTAGGAAGTACTCTAAGGTAGAAAATAACATAGGTGGTGGGAACTCAACATGACATAACTAGACTAATCAAAGTAATGGAGAAAGGCTTAAAGGGTCTAAGTTATGAAGTGGTTGTGAATCACACTTCGTTGGAAGCATGAGCATAGACAAAGATGACGATGATGAGCATGAACAATCATAACATGCTTGTGTAAGTGGGTTGGAATCCTATTGCATTTACTTTTCATGCATAGACTGGAAGCCTAGCACATTTACTTTGACAAGAGAACTAAAAGCTTTGAACGATTATTTTGACATGCACATTAAAACCTATCAATATCACCTTTTATGCCAATATCACCTTTTATGCCTGAATTGGGATCTCAATGCAATTACCTTTCACAAGTGAACCAGAAAACTTGCATGGTTGCTTAATTACACTAGAAAGATGGAAAAGATGCTATATCCTATGTTACACTAATGCAACTTGGGTAAGAATTTGTGTGCAAAAGTGACACAGATAGAGTGGCATGGAATGGTTATATGGTTGCTTTTAACTCTACTATATACAAGGCAGTATTAATTGCTATATTGCCTAAATAAGTTTTCTTTAAACTATGAAAACACAATAAGACGTGAATCCTATTACAATTGCTTTGACAACACAACTAATAATAAAGTGTTGTTGGAGCAATGTTGACTCAAAATCAATAAAACCAATATGAACTTAAGAAATATGGCCACTGAGAGATGTTAAAGTTATTATGCATAACAATTAACATGTGAATACAAAGGCACCATAAAAATTACTAATTAGATTGAATAATAAATGAAAACGTGCTACATGCTAACAACCACACATAAAACAATGTTGCAAAATCCTTTTTATGTTGCAAAATCCTTCTTAAGAATTAATAAGTATATTAATAGAAAATGCACTTGACTCTCAACACTTTTTCCATGAAGGATTGAATATCTAGACAAAATGGCTATATCATTCATTATAATAATGAATGAACTTGTATTAACTACAAAAATTACTAATGCTAGGAAAAAAACATGCTTTAATATGGTTATATAAAAGTGAAGAGTGTTGAGCGTCTACTAGAAATTGTGCCTCCACTATTTGAAATATCCTCCATTTAAAAACACTCATAATATAAATGGCATTCACCTTTTAATGATGAGTAGTAGGATGTTTGATTTATCAAACTAAGGTTAATACTCTTGCCAAATAGTGAGCATCTACTTGGTCAAAGCTCTATATTGTTGAATAATATGTCCTAACAAAAAGTGTATGCTAATTGCATGGGTGTAATTGCTCAACATTGAGGGGTGCTCTAGCTCAACATTGAGGGGTGCTCTAACTCAACATGTACTAGAGATTGGCACTAACTAGAAGTGTGTTTGAGATCAACATTGTCTACTATCAAAATGACAAAGATACTTGCTTAATTCTCTTGCATTAATTGGGTCAATACTCAACACATGTGCATAATACTCAACACATGTGCATAATAGGGAAATGTTTTAATATTTTTTTAATTGAAGATAAGATATCATGCATTTTCTTAACCATTCATTTCTTATTGAATTATAAATTTAAAATAAAGTTTAATGATATAGGAGGGAGTTGATGTTAAACTTAAAATAATTTTTAATGATATAGGAGGGAGTTGATGTTAGATGAATTATAATGTTGAGTCGAAAAGCACTTTAAAGAACCAAGTATTAGGGAAATGTGTAATTCTTTCTATGCTCAATATGTAGTTTATAAGTGACATTTAAAATAATAATAATAATAATAATAAATATTTTAATGTCGGTCGTAATTAAAAGTAAAAAAATTCTTATTATGTCCATAGGTTCTTTCTACTTTCAAGAATGAGAGAGATGTGTAATTACTTTAATGCTTAATATTGTTGGGTTGTTATATTCTTTGCAGTGAAAGTCTAGTTGAGGTGAATCGACTAACGGTCAAAGGTCGAGGTGGATTGACCACAAGTCGAAGGTCAAGGTAGTCGATCGGGTAAAGTCAAAGTCAAAGATATCGAAGACAATTCGACTAACATGAGGTCGAAGTGTGGGCATGAAACGACTGACTAGAGGCCGAATGAAGATCGACTGGTAGTCGATTGGTAATCCGACTTGGAGTCAACTGTAATAGAATCCCAAGATTTTTAGGCAAGGATCTGCAACTTTTTTTGGGCGCCAAGTCTTTAGGTTTTTTCCTATTGTAAATCCTATAAAGAAGTGTGTTGTAAGGTCGTAAAGGCTAATAATGCAAAATATGATAATGCATGAATAAATCGTAGGTTGTTGGTCATGTAAATGTAAGTCAAATTGGCTACAGGGTTGTTCTTGCGCAAGAAAGAGGGTATGATGTCGATTATGTCTTAGGTGTGGACCAAGGTTAGACATGTAACATTTTATTCAGATTGAATAAGACAACAAGAGAGAAGAACGCTCAAAGAATGTTGGTTTTTCCGATTTAAGGTTTCTAGGGTAAAATATCTGTGTACTTTGTGATTTCTTTTGTCATTTGCGTTTTTGATTAAATTCTTCTTCTCTTCTACTAGGTTTAGTGTGAAAGTGTATCTCATTTTCCGACAAGTGGTATCAAAGTGAATTTTATCTCTGACAAGTGGTATCAGAGCGAAGTTCAACTCTGGCAAGTGATATCATAGTTGTGTTAGGATTTGACGAGTGTATTAGATCTTGATTTACCAATCTTGAATATGAAAACTAAACCCTAGGTACAGTAAAAGTCGTAAGTCATAAATTGTGTTAAAGATTGTGGTAAAGAATGGCGAGCGGTTCAAGAATAGAGATAAAAAGATTCAATGGCCAGAATTTTGAGCTTTGGAAGCTTAAAATGGAAGATTTTCTTGTAGATCGAAAATAATAGATAACGGTTTGTCCAGGTACCCACCCGACAGGCATGTCGATGGAAGAATGGGAGAAACTTGAAAGAAAAGCAAGAAGTATCATTCGACTTTGTCTTGTAGATTAAGTACTGTTGAATGTCTCAAGTGAAGACTTAGTCAATAAACTGTGGGACAAGTTGGGAAGCTTATACCAGTCAAAATATCTGGTAAATAAGTTGTTTCTAAACAAGAAACTGTATCTTCTGAGAATGAGTGATGGCATTTTGGTGACTGAGCATTTAAATGTGTTTAACACCATTTTAAGCCATTTATCGTCTATGGATATTAAAATCACTGATGAGGATAAGTGTATAAGCCTATTATATTCTTTGTCAGACTCTGAGGACAACTTAGTCATGGCTATAGGGAGCAATACAACCACACTAGTGCTAAAAGACGTGGTTGCTTATTTGTTGTCAAAAGAAATGAGAAGAAAGAACATGGAAGGATCAACCAAAGATGCTTTAGTGGTGAGAGGTCGACCGGTTGAAAGAGATAAAGGAAAATTCTATGGTAGAAAGTTCAAGTCAAAGGGTAGATCTAAATATCTGGTTCAGTCGACACGAAGATGTTGGAAATGCGGTAAAGTTGGGGATTATAAAAAGGATTGTAAGTCAAAGGCAATAGAAGTCAATGTTGGATCCGACGAGAAGCAGTTGACTAAGAGAAAGATGACCTCGGATAAGGGAGGTGATGTGTACCTAGCATCGAACAGTACACAGTCAGATCAAGGTGTTTGGTTGATTGACTCGAGAGCATCATATCATATGACACCACATAGAGAATGGTTCTGCGAGTATGACCGATATGATGGAGGTGATGTGTTCTTTGGGGATGACTTGACAACCAAAATTGTCAGACGATGAAGAGTTTGACTGATACTGCAGTATGAGAGGAAAAGAACCCTTCCAGGTGTGCTACACATTCTGATTTTGGAAAGAAACCTGATATTTGTCAGTAAGATGAGTGATGTTGGAGTACACACTAAGTTTCAGAATGATTCATGCAATATGGTTAGAGGTGTGATGGTGTTAATGAAAGGAGTTCGGATTGGAACCCTACACAAGTTGTTAGGGAATGTCGACTCAATTGGATGCAACATCGTTTCTCCTGAAATCGACTCGATTGTGACTCGACTAGACTCGACTCGGGCTGAGTCAGTACAAATCAACTCGACAAGACATGATAAAATCGACCTGCCCAAGTTATGGCATGAGAGGATGGGACACATTAGAGAAAAAGGACTTCGAGCTATGCACAAAAAAGATATGGTCGAAGGGTTTCTTGAATGTGGTTTGGAGGTCGACTTTTTTGAACATTGCATATATGGAAAACAAAGTCGGGTGAGGGTGAGGTTCCCATCTGGAGCGACAAGGGAAAATGGGATTCTTGAACTGGTTCATAGTGATGTGTTTGGCTCGGTTATAGTTTCTTCACTTGATGGATCCCTGTATTATGTCTCCTTCATAGATGATTTTTCTAGGAACATGTGGATATATTTCCTGACGAAGAAATCAAAGGATTTCGAGAGATTTAAGGAGTTTAAAACTCTTGTGGAAAACCAGACAGAGAAAATGATTAAAGCACCGAGGATTGACAACGGTGGTGAATTCTGTGGAAATGAATTTAATCCATTTTGTAAGCAGTCTGGTATAGCATGCTAAAATACCACACCATTTACCCCACATCAAAATTGAGTTTTTGAGAGAATGAACAGAGCGTTGATGGATAAGGCAAGGAGCATGTTCGATGGTGTTGGGCTTGCACAAAAATTCTGGGCAAAGACAGTGGACACTGCAAGATACTTGGTGAATATGTCTCCTTCATCGGTGCTAGTTAACACGACTCCACATGAGGTCACTCGTGTAAGAAGCCTTCGGTTGCACATCTCAAAGTATTTGGTTGTGATGCATTTGTGTATGTTCCCAAAGAAAAGAGGAGAAGGTTGGACAAGACGATAATCAAATGTATTTTCATTGGATATAAAGAAGGAGTGAAATGATATAAGCTCTAGGATCATACATCAAGGAGAATAGTGTACAATCGAGATGTGGTCTTTAGAGAAATTGGAGGTAAGTCCAAGCCTAAAGAAGTTGTTTAGACCGAGAATAATCTTGAGACGATGCAGTTTGAATTGAGTAACAAAGAAGATGATTCAAATGAGTCGATTGAATCTGAGGAAGAGGTGGAACAATAGACTTTGGTGGTAAGGAGATTAGAAAGAATAAGAAAACCAGTCGAAAAGTATAGTCCTCCCGAATTTTGTTTCGCATTCATGCTAACTGCTATTGACGACAAGCCCAAGTCAGTCGGTGAGGTAGTTGACTCGGCAAAGGGTAAACTTTAGAAGGACGGCATAGTAGAAGAGATGGAATCATTGCACAAGAATGAGACATGGGATTTAGTCAATTTACCTAGTGGAAGAAATATCGTCGTTAGTAAATGGGTATTCAAGAAGAAGATGAATGTTGCAGGTCAAGTCGAGAAGTTCAAAGCTCGACTGGTAGTGAAAGATTATTCCCAAGTCGAGGGAGTCGACTTTGGAAATATTTTTTCCCATGTTGTAAAACTAACTTCCATTAGAGTACTAATGTCTCTGGTTGCAAGATGGATGTGAAGACATTGTTCCCACATGGGGACTTGGAAGAAAAAATCTACATGAAACAGCCTAAAGGATTTGTAGTAAAGGGCAAGCAAGAGTTGGTGTGCAAACTAAAAAGATCCCTCTATGGTCTAAAGCAATCACCAAGGATGTGGTACCAAAAACAAATTTGATCACTGCATATATTCCAAGGAAAAAGGTGGGCATTTCATATATCTAACTTTGTATGTCGATGACATGCCGCTGATTGGAAACAACATGGACGCAATAAAGGAGGTGAAGAAGCAATTATCCTCCAAGTTCGACATGAAGGATCTCGGTGTAGATAAATTCATTCTGGTAATGGAGATTAAGAGAAATCGAGTCACTAGAAAGCTCTGGTTGAATTAGAAAAAGTATATTGAAACAGTTCTGAAACGGTTCAACATGCAGGGTTGCAAACCAATGAAGGTGTCAATTCTTGTGGGAGCAAGGATAATTGTTGAACAATGTCCAAAGACACAGGAAGAAAAAGAGAACATGGCACGTGTTCCCTATGCAAGTGTTTTTGGTAGTCTAATGTATGTGATGGTCTGCACTTGACCAAACATTTCCCATGCAGTGGGATTGTTGAAAAGGTACATATCGACACCTGGAAAGGAGAACTAGACAGTTTTCAAGAGAGTATTCAAGTATGTGTGTGGCACGAAGGACTATGCTTTATGTTACCAAGAAAGACCTGGAGGTGGAAATGATCAATTAAATGTAGATGGTTTTGTCGACACTGACTGGGATGGAGATTTGGATCGACGAAGGTCGACCAACGGATATTTCTTCAAGATGTTCAATGGAGCAATAAGATGGATGAGTAAGTGACAAGAGGTCATAGCCTTGTCAACAATATAATTTGAATACATGGAGGCCACTCATAGAAGAAAATAAGTGGTATCGTTGGAAAGGTTGTGTTCAAGAATCGGGTTTGAGCAGAGAGCTATGAAGGTAAGTTGCGACAATCAAAGCACAATATTTCTGACAAAGAACCCTGCTTATCATTCGAAGACTTAACACATTGATGTACAATACCATTTTGTAAGAGATATGGTGGAAAGTAACAAGGTGCTACTAGAGAAAGTAGACATGTTGGAAAACATAGGAGACTCGT
The DNA here is from genome assembly GCA_009831015.1 of Picea engelmannii. Taxonomy (NCBI): domain Eukaryota; kingdom Viridiplantae; phylum Streptophyta; class Pinopsida; order Pinales; family Pinaceae; genus Picea; species Picea engelmannii. The sequence goes on from ML791805.1 coordinate 634,546, forward strand.
TGTCCAAGTCTGTGAGTGTTGTGAAGTTCTCTTGGTTCAGAGAGGCAATGGGCATTGTTTCCATGGGTCTGTAAACAAAAGTTCAAGAATCTCATGTTTCAACAAAGAAGACAACAAGTGGGAGAATGTTGGGTTGTTATATTCTTTGTAGTGAAAGTCTAGTCGAGGTGAATCGACAATAGTCAAGGTTGAGGTGGATTGAAAACAAGTCGAAGGTCGAGGTAGTCGGCCCGGTAAAGTCGAAGTAGAAGATATCGACGTCAAGTCAACCAACAAGAGGTCGAAGTGCCGGTGTGAGACGATCGACTAGAGACCAAATGGAGGTCGACTAGTAGTTGACTAGTAATCCGACTTGGAGTCGACTGTAACAAAATCCTAGGATTTGCGGGATTTGTAGTCAATAATCTGCATGGATTTGTAATCGTTTTTGGGCACCAAGTCTTTCAGTTTTTCCTGTTGTAAAGCCTATAAATAGGTGTGTTGTAAGGTCGTAAAGGCTAATAATGCAAAATATGTTAATGCAAGAATAAATCGTAGGTTGCTGGTCATGTAGATGTAAGCCAGATTGGCTATAGGATTGTTCTTGCACATGTTAGAGGGTTTGATGTCGATTGTGTCTTAGGTGTGGACCAAGTTTAGACATGCAACCTTTTATTCAAATTGAATAAGACAATAAGAGAGTAGAATGCTCAAGGAATGTTGGTTTTCCTGGTTTAGGGTTTCCAGGGTAAAATCTATGTGTAATGTGTGATTGTTTTTGTCATCTGCATTCTTAATTAAATTATTCTTCTCTTATGCTAGGTTTAGTGTGGAAGTGTATCTCATTTTCAAACAAATATAGAGTTGACACTTGACATTTAAAAAAATAAATAATAACAACAAATATATATTTCAATGTGAACCTTCAATATAATATTTCAATGTCTATATTAAGTATATTTCAATATCAACTTTATTTATTCCATTGAAAGAGGTTTTTTGCAACCCAATATTGGGGAGCTGTGTAATTCCTTCAATGTTTAATATGGAGTTCACACTTGGCATTTAAAAATATATTGATAACAAAAAAAAACAATGTGGGTCATAAATAAATATTTCAGTGTCCATGTTAAGTAAAATATCTCAATATCAACATTATATATGATGATGATGGTGGTCAACATCCTCATCATTATATATATATATATATACCCACCTTAAGTAGAATAATTTTACATCAACTTTACATATAGAGAGAGAAACAAAGTAGTTGAAAGTAAAAAAAATTATTATTCAGCCAATAGGTGCTTTCTACTTCCCAATCTGAGGGAGATGTGTAATATAAAATATTTCAATGTCCATCTTAAGTAAATAAGCTTCACACACACACACACACACACATATATATATATATATATAGAGAGAGAGAGAGTAGTTGAAAGTAAAAAAAATATTATTCAACCAATAGGTGTTTTCTACTTCCGAATGAGATATTTAATTCCTTCAATGTTTAATATGGAGTTGACATGTGGCATTTAACAACAAAATATTTCAATGTGGACCATAAAAAATTCTCAGTATGAGGGAAATGTGTAATTCCTTATGTAATCAACATGGAGTTGACACATGGCATCTATATAGAGAGAAAGAACGAGTGTAAATCCATCTTAACACCGAATCTATCATGCACCTAAAGGGATCAAGTCCCTCAAAGTGAATTTTTTTTTAGATCTGGAGGATTTATTTTTTTTTGACAAAAACGGTTATGTTGCATTAATAGGCATTCTGGCCAGCCAGAATCTGAAATTTACAAATCCGAAGAAGGTTGGTGACCTCTAACAGTGCTGCCAACCTTCTGGTGAATGTCTTGGGAGACCAGTTCCCTTTGCTTCTTGAGCTAATTC
>ML791805.1:638574-667295 GCA_009831015.1 Picea engelmannii
TCTTCTTGGAAGAAATGACGAGGCTAACGTCTGTATGTGGGTCGGCGACCTCTTACAGGGGATCAAAGCAAGATCGATGACTAATTCCCAACCAACTATCGAACAAGTTTTTCTTAAGTATTTTATATTTATTCCGGAGACATCCCGATCCCATCCTTCCTCAGTGCTTTCGAACGTGAATAATCTTTCTTTTTTCGTATCGATCCTTTGTCCATTCACCCATGGACGATAACGATCGTTTCTTCCCTTCCAGTCAGATCATCATTTTGTTCTAATCTTGGAGCATGATAGATCAAGAGTTAAGATGGTTCTACACTAGTAGTTAAAACACTTCAATGATGTCTTGCTTAGGATGAAGGAGATGTGCAATTCCTTTTGTATTCAACATGGTATAAAGAGCCAATCGAGAGGGATCATTAAATTAATTAGCAAATGTTTACAATTTACATATATCTTCATCAACGAAAAAAAAAACACTTACAACCAACTTGAAATGACAATCATAATTTTATAACTTAAGTTCATAGTTTCTATGATCTCTCTCAATGTTTTTCTCCCTTAATCTATGCTAAGCTTTAATCTCACCATTATAAAAAGACATTAAGAACAAGTTAAAACCATCATAGATCCATCTTAATTCTTGATCTATCATGTGCTAAGAGAGATCAAATCCATCTAGGTGCAAACATTTCCTCGAGTTTTTTTTAATTTAAAAGATTTTCACCTAGAAAGACTTGATCCCTCTTATAACATGATAGATCCAGAATTAAGATGAATCTACGCCCTTTAAGCAAAGTGATACTAATTCATCACATCCTACAATGCCCTTTAAGCAAAGTGATACTAATTCATCACATCCTACAGAGAAAACAATCACCATTAATCCACAATCCAATAAACTCTAAAATGTTTTAGACTAAAAAAAACTTAACACTAAATCACAATCCAATCAACGACCAAACAAAATACTTAATAATATTAATAAAATATTATTAAACTAAAACCCAACCAATCATAAAATAGGCAATATTGATAACGTTGAAACTACGCTCTCCTCCTTGTAAATATATCCAGCTATGCCTTTAGCACAACCAATAAACCTACATACCACTTGAGAATAAAAAAGAGAATCATTTTGAATCATGCCACTTAAGTAAAATCCAAAAACACCATATTAAAGATGTGAAGACATTGATGTAGATTCCCCTCGAGTCCATTCAAAGCAACATCACCATGCATGTGAGGCCTTGTCCTAGATAGCTCTGTGAACACACGAGTGGACACAAAAGTCATGACAACAACTTAAATGTAAACCCATGTGGCCAGTAACACCCCTAGCATATTTAATGGTTAATTACACAGTCCACCTTCTCCACCAAGACATTATTAATTGCAAGTACAAAATCCCCACCAAAATTTAATATCAAGCACCTTTGCAGATGGTGCTTTAATATTGGCATTCATTTTGATTAGCGTTTTCATTTAGTGAAAACATTAATGTTTGAGCCAGATGAATGACACAGTGATTTGTTCAGAAAAAACAACCACTGGTTGCTTGCCAAAATCGACAAGACTATACGCATTAATGCACGAGCTCAAGAGAAAATAAATATTCAAGGATCCTCCCAGTCTGACAGAAATAAACAAACAATAACCATGGCCACAGCCACGGTCACCAAGATTTTATCTACCATGTCTCCAAAAATTAAGATTGTTCTTGAGAAACAGTAGAAATGAATTGCAACAGAATTACACGATATAATAAGTAGAAATAAACAAACAATAACCATGGCCACGGTCAGCAAAGATTATATCTACCATGTCTCCAACTTCAGATTGTTCTGGAGAAACAGAGCAGAATGTAATGTAACAGGATTAAATGATAAGAGTAGTATTTTTTATTTTTTTTGGGAGGGGGGTTCAATCAGTAAGGTACAGGTTGACTTGTTATTGTTATTTGAAATAATTATTAAAATAACTTCTTGATGATATGTAAGGGATAGGCTTTCTACTTTTGCTAGATGTTTAGGGTTTATAGATGTTTAGGGTTTACTTTAGAAGATAACAAGTTCTTAACTAAGCAAAAACAAGAACAATACATTGCAGAACAATACATTGCAGAGTAGAATGTAATGTAACAGAATTAAATGATAAGAGCAATAATTTTTTTGTCCATTAGTAAGAGACAGTCATCACTATCAGTAAATGTAGGTTGATTTGTTATCGTTATTCAATAAAAACAATCTTACTTGAAATAATTCTTGGAATAACTTGTTGATGATCTGTAAAAGATAGACTTTTTACTCCTACCAGATGCTTGGGGTTTACTTCGAAGAAAAACAAGTTCTTAACCAAACAAAAACAAGGACAATACATTGTTGATGATAGACTTTCTACTCCTACCAGATGCTTGGGGCTTACTTTGAAGAAAAACAAGTTCTTAACCAAACAAAAACAAGGACAATACATTGTTGAAGATAGACTTTCTACTCCTACCAGATGCTTGGGGCTTACTTCGAAGAAAAACAAATTCTTAACCAAACAAAAACAAGAACAATACATTGCTGAACAATTAATGTAAATAAAAAACATATTTCCAATCTAATTATATAAAAGATATGGAAAAACATTCCATATAAATATTATAGGTTGGTGTGACAGTTTGACTTTACGGTATGGTTGTCTTTGTTGGATGTTGCATGGGATGTTCTTACCAAGTTAAACACTGTAATCACTCTCAACTAAAAATACAGTGAAGTGCCTTAAACTCGCCTCACAAAATTGAAGTGCCTTAAAATCCCCTCACAAATTTTGAAAAATAAAATTAACAGTAAAATTCATTTTCATTCGAGTTATCTTCTCAAATCTGTGTTTGTGCACGCAGCTCGCTGTCAACCTTCGTCATATGAGATCTTCGTCCCAAATCTGATTTGCCCATTTGCCCATAGTGCTGTGATGACCTTAAATAGTTCCAAAAATAAGTTACTTTGCTATAGAATCGCACTGTATTATAAACAAAGGCATTACAGTAATTAATTTGGATAAAATAATTTATAATTAGAAAACTAGAGGGAATAGACTGTGTAAAAATAATCAAAATTTAGTTTTCAATTCCTAATAGTAGTTAGGACAGTTATTACTCACTGTTACAGTAGTTAGAACAGTTATTACTAGTTTTTATAAATTAATGTAGGCTGACAGGCTGACTATCATCATTATTAAAAAAAAAACATATCAGTTATCTGTCCTAAGACATTAACCTAATTCTTTATGTCATGGACCTTTAACATGAATCCACATAAATTCTTGGACAAACTTTTAGTTAATCAACTTAACAGTTTTAAATCGGAAAAAAAATAAAATAATTTTAACCAGAATAATATCCTAAGATAAGTCAAATAAATCAATACTCCATGATAATCATTACATACCATAATTATTATTAACTATTCCTATCAATATTATAAATGTATGTAACTTTCCTATCAATATTATTAATTGTATAATTATTTTTTAAATATATATAACTAACTAAATAAATATATTTATGAAAAACATATTTTTTCACCAAATCCTTCCATATTTAATATTGTCCACTAATTTTACTTTTACTTTTTTATGTTTTTTATATCTTTCTCTTTTAATTTAATATAATATATTGCATTTTTAAAATAAACTATTAAGATGTGAACTTTCAAAATTCAATATAAAAAAACTTATTAGTATTTCCTAAAATGTAAGCCTCTTCTCAAACTCAAACACATATAAAATAACATGTTTGATTTTCAATCTACCTCAATAATGTTCATGTTGTAATTATGATTCTATCTTATATGTTGTGAATCAATTAATGGGGTGATGAATTAATATATGTTAAAGGATTTCATAATAAAATGTGCTGGGTTATCAAAATATATTCTAAATGTATATGATTAATCAAATTTATAAAAAAATGTGCAAGGTTAACGATTGTGTAAGATGATCAAATTGAGATTGGATTTAGAGATTTCTTTTTGTAAAGTGGCCAAGGTTCAAAACTAGTGAGAGTTGGGAGGAGATATCCAAAAAAATCCAACCATGTTTTTTTACTGCTTAGATGCTCCTAGATTGTGGTTTCTTTTATTACTAACTATTACAGTGGTTAGGACAGTTATTACTAACTATTACAGTGGTTAGGACAGTTATTACTAACTTTTATAAACTAATGTAGGCTGACAGGCTGACTATCATCATTATTAAAAAAAAACACATATCAGTTATCTGTCCTAAGACATTAACCTAATTCTTTATGTCTTGGACCTTTAATATAAATCCACATAAATACTTGGACCAGTTTTTGGTTAATCAAAAGCTGTTTTAAATCTTAATATGAAGATAAAGAAGAAAATAATTTTAACCAAAATAATATGCTCAGCTTTTAGTTAGTCAAAAGCAATTTTAAATCTTACTACCAGGAAAAAGAAAAAAATAATTTTAACCAAAATAATATCCTCAAATAAATCAATACTCCATGCTAATCATTACATACCATAATTATTATTAACTATTCCTATATATATATATAACTTTCCTATCAATATTATTAATTGTATAACTATTTTTTAAATATATAACTAACTAAATATACACATTGATAAACATATGTTTTCACCATTAATTTTACTTTTACTTTTTTATGTTTTTTATATCTTTCTCTTTTAATTTAATATAATACATTACATTTTAAAATAAATTATTAAAATGTATTTATCATAAACTTTCAAAATTCAATATAAAAAAGCTTCTTAGTATTTCCCAAAATATAAGAGTCTTCTCAAACCCAAACACATAAAATAATATGTTTGATTTTCAATCCACCTCAATAATGTTCATGTTGTAATTATGATTCTATCTTATATGTTGTGAATTAATTAATGGGGGTGATGAATTAATATATGTTAAAGGATTTGATAATGAAATGTGCTAGGTTATTAAATATACTCAAAATATATATGATTAATCACATTTATAAAAAAATTGTGCAAGGTTAATGATTGTATAAGATGATCAAATCCTACTATTGAGATTGGATTTAGAGGGGTTTTTTTAATAAGCTGGTCAAGGTTCAAAACGCTTGGTAGTTGGGAGAAGACATCCAAAAAAATCCAGCCATGTTAAGGGTTGATGTGGTCCAGGCCCGATGCAATCTCCGAGTGATTTTTACTGCATAGATGCCCCTAGATTGTGGTTTCTTAGACCACATGCTAGTCCCGCAAGTAAAGGGCATGAACACAAAAATTGATCCTACAAGATGTAATATGGAATATATATTTGGCTCAAAATTGATTTTTTTGAGCAAAATAACACTCACCTACATCACAACAAGATAATACTTTTAAATGAATATATGTGAGTAAAGGGCAAATCACAAGTTTTGTGGCATAAAGGTTAGGGCACTAACACTGCATCTTGGGATTATTCCACTTTTGGATCCATAAACTTAGTAGGGAAACTAAAAATCAAAGGGTCCTCAATTTTCCTTGAACTTTCCTTGTAACATATATTTCCTCATCTTGAACTTCCTTTCTCCCTAACCTTGAAACCTATAAATATACAAGTCCAAGCCTTCATCACGACGTCTAACCCTATATAAATGTCAATCTACAATGTTAACACAAATACACGATAATCCATGTAAATCCGCTTACAATATTAAAAACAAACATCCATTAACCATACAAATCTCCTTACAAAATTACAACAAACACACCATACCCATACTATCCCCTAATGTTTAAAACACCTTTACACAACACCCATACTATCCCATATTATATATTTTAAATCATCTTTCAAATTAATTAAATGTACCGAACAATATTCTATCCACTCTCAACCATACAAGACTATACCAAAATTAAACAAAATAAAATAGATTTTATGTCCATCCTAAATCGAAGTAAGCAACCAAATGTTTCTACCTGACAAGTTTTGGAACTCTATGATGGATGAATTAAGCACCAAATGTTTCTACCTAACATTTTTTGGAACTCTATGATGGATGAATTAAGCACCAAATGTTTGTACCTAACATTTTTTGGTATGATGGATCTATGCCACTAGTTTTGCAAGTGAATCTATACTCCTATGTTTCAATTTGTACTTGGCAAAGCCTTGCAACTGGATGAAAGTGAACAAAGGAGTTTTTACAGACTGACCAAACATTCATTTGTTATGTCGGCCGGCATTCATTTGTTATGATTGTGCAGTTTGACTCGTTCTTTTTTTTCATTTTTCTCCGTTGTTCCTCCTCAAAGGACGCCGAGGCCTGTAGGTCTGCAATAAAGGCCACATTCATTCTGACCATTTCAGCGTTTTTTGGGTTCATGTGTCAGGCTTCACTTTCCTGGGTTTTACCAAATTTATAAATAATAGAAGCATGCAACATTGTGATTTTTTTTATTTTATTTCTTCTGACAAGTGAGCAGAGATAATCCATTCTCGAGTGGAATTACAGCGTATAGGGAATAGAATACTGTATACTTGACGCATTCAGACAGTGCTTGTAAATTAATAAAGGGTGGAATTATAGTGTAGAAGGAATAGAAGACTGTATACTTGATGCATTCAGACTGCTCATAAATTAATCAGAAAAACAGACAGGGAATGGGCAAAAGCAATTTTATAATAGTGTAGCTCATAAATTAATCAGAAAAACAGACAGGGAATGGGCAAAAGCAATTTTATAATAGTGTAGCCCAATTAATTAAGTTTTTTCGTTTTCTTCCTATTTCCCCTTCCGATAGCTAACAGTTGCAAGATTGATCATTTAACAGGGAATCTGTGCATGAAAACCATTTTTCTACTAAGATCCCCAAGAGCCCACATGTTCGGCATTTGTGAGCATCTCAGTGAGCCATTTCAAAAAAGCTGATCAAATTATTTTGTATTGTGTTGACAAACAACTTACATAAAGAGAGCAACACTTTTTCATGGCAAGACATGAATGGAAAACAATGAATTGATTTCAAATCTTATCTTCAATTTTTTCACACAACTCAAGTACATATATTCAATCTGGCATTCCTCGCTTCCTATAGACCTTACGACACGCCTTCAAGGAGGCTATCCATGTCTTCTTAAAATAGTATCAGAGCAAGAAATGGAAGAAAGTTTGCCCTTCAAAGTTGGGTTTGCAAGGCATCTTCAATATATATTAAAATCTAGAATATGACTATTTTGGCCTCGAAAGTTGGGTAGGCAAGGCATCTTTATCATACATATATTAAAAGCTAAAATAAGAATATGAAGGGCTATGGCTAACAGTAACTGAGAAACTCATGCTTCTCAAAATATGAATACTGCTTCCAAAATAAACCATTCACCCTGCAAATTGCCAAAGTATTTACTATTTTCACTCTCTGCAAGCAGCGTCAAAAGCTTGACAGGAAAAACTTCAAGGTGGTTGTGGCAAAAGCTTAATAGGAAAATATTCATGGGAGCTGAATCACCTCAGCTCTTGAGATTTCTCAGCCCGGAGACTTAGAAAATGCAGAAATCCCCCCCATTACGCAACATTATGTGATCCAGCCTGAGTTTGAGCTTTAAAATCCATTCCAGACCCTCCCAAGCCATTGTGAGAACCAACTCCCAAGCCACAGAGCCATAGTGAGAATGTGGAACATGGTTACTTGATAAGCAGCCATAGTGAGAATGTGGAACAGGGTTACTTGATAAGCAGCCACAGTGAGAACATGGGTGCTTAATAAGCATGCAATTACAGTGAGAACATGGATACTTAATGAACATGGAATTACATTTGAACCCGAACTTAGTCATGTATATCAATTTCAAAACCTAATCAATTTCATAATAACCTAGCTTAAAAAACAACCTCCCCAGCCACAGTTCGGAGGTGAGTGCTTAATAAGCATGGTGTACACAGTACAATTGAGCTTTGCCATGTAAATCGATTTCAGGGCAACCAACCTCCCCAACCACAGTTCGGAGGTGAGTGCTTAATAAGCATGGAGTACAATTGAGCTTTGCCATGTAAATCGATTTCAGGACAAGCTTGTTTAGATGGTCACAACACATAATCAAGTTATTTGGAATTCAGGAATTCAGTGGGGAAGGCAGGCAGGTGCATACAGATTAGTCAAGCAGAGAACAAAATTAGAGTAAAAGGCAGTTCCTATGAAGAATGGTATTGCTCCCTCTATTGCAAGAGTAAGGACAGACTCAATCAAGACTTGCAAATGATAACAAAGCATGGGAGAAGGGCTTTGGGATCGAGGATAAACAACTCTTCAATATTGGAAAAGAGACCAACTTTTCCTGCCACAGAATCAAAACCAGTAGGAGCTGACAACTCTCCAAAGTTATCCAAGGGTCTGTGTACTCGGCCCGCAACAACCCTGCATACCAACAAAGCCTTCTTCACTGTAGGGAACATGAAGTCATCTTCATAATAAGCAATGGAATCATGAGCTCTACCACTTGTGGCCGTAGTGTAGATTCCCCTGCAACCCGCTTCCTTTACCGAAAATCCTGTTCTAATGATCCGACAAACATTGCATCCTTCTAGCTTGCATAGGCTAGAAGATCCATTTGTGCCTAGAGAACACATAATTGTGGTGCCATGGAACCTCAGAAGCTCATTCCCATCTGCCAGGCATCTGGGATGCTTCTTGGGCAATTTACTTGCCTTTGACTTCACCATATCACGAAATTCCTCGAAACTGGCAAGCGTTTTCTGCATGTTGTGCACCTTCAGAACTCTCTCAATTCTCCCATGTGGATTTTCAGTTTTCAGCCAGCTTGTTCGAAAGATTATCTCCACAATGTTCCTGGAAGAATCCCCTTGCAATAGCTCAGTGACTGCAAAATCATAAAATACAATGACCAGCGTAAACATAGTGATCCTTATCCAAATCTCATGCACAGTTTTGGGAACATCATACAAAACATCATTACAAAAGCAGAAAACATCATTTCTTCTCATAGTTTCAGAGACAATAATAACATTCATTCACTCATACATAGAAATACAAAGAAGGGCTGAAACACATTCTTGTCAGGCTAAAATCAATGCACAAAACTTAGATGTACGTTCTTACCAGCATGTTTTGCAAGATGATGATTTTCTAGAGCTTCCATCTTGCCAAACTGTTCTCCACACTTCTGGCAGGCTGCCGGACTGATCAATTCCATTTCACAACCATTTGAAAAACGAGGAGTGGAAGGATAACTGCTGTTTGATGAAGTGGCCGCATGCCCTGCAAAGGTAAAATCACTATGATGGCACCCCCCATTAATCTTCCCGTCTCTAAAGCATGGATTATTATTGGGTGTCCCAGGACCTGGAGTCCCCGTCTTGATAGTTCCAATGACAGTCGAACCATTGCCTCCTGCCAATCCAGTTATCTTCAATTCACATCTGGAGTTATTCACAATCATGACTTCGTGTGACATAGGATTCAAGAATTCGCTGCTGCCAATCGATCTAGGACTGCAGCTAGTGCTGGGAACCCTCTCCGTGGTTCTAGTCTTGTTCCCATGAATTACATCCTTGAGATTTGCAATGGATTTTGAGCAGCCAGAACGGTTCTTTCTGGTCACAATTGTTGTCAGATGATGATGCTTGGGTTCATGCTCAGGCTCTGATTTAAATTGCAAGGACTTCTGTGGGTCGTATACATCCTCAGGCTCTGATTTACACTGCAAGGACTTCCTCAAAGAAAACCATACAGTCGGCATTTTTAGCTGAAGATTCTTTTGCACTCTATCAATTCTTGAGACCCACCATGGTTACAGAGCCTCCAATGTGCTTCATTCCGTCCACTCAAGTGCAGAAGAGCATAAATCCCTAACAAATCTTCATAACTTGCTTCTCAAAAGATAAGGAGCAGCTCTTTCTCCACAGCAAGCAGCTTGGATGCAGCAAGGCCTAGAATTACTGCTCCCATTATATCCAAAGCCTACTGGACTTGGAAACAGTTGTAAACACTGATTTTTGTCAGATATATTTTACTCAAATGCCAACCACCATAATTCTCATAGCCAGATATTATGTCTTCTTTAAAGGCCCACTACTATAATGTTTTGTTTCTACCTGTTTGGCCTTCCTGCCATGGATGGTCCAATACCCAAAACAAACAATGGAATCACAATCAACAAAACCGACCCCTAAAACAAAATCCTAAAAAGACAAACACCATAGCCTCCCCTCCCCCATGATCAGCCCATTTAAAAGAGGCCAAGATGAGCAAATCAATTTTAAATTAAAGTTAAAAAACCCCAAAAGTGATTAACTCTGGCAAAGGGACACTAGAGTAAAATGAATAACATCAAGTCCGAGGGAAATGGAGGGAATGGCAGTGGACTGGATAAATACATCTTTTTTAAAAATACAAACAAATACAAAATAGTAGAAGTTCACAGAAGTTGGTGCAACTGTGCAACAATTAAATGCAGGCGCAGGTATCCCGTGAAGAAAAGAGTCTCTCTTCCTGCACAGTACAAACATGCAGAGAGATTGAAGCAATTGCTTGGTTTTTCCATTGGAATTTTCAAAGCAATTTATTCATCGAACTATGTACAGAAAACCAACAGAGATTGGCTTCTGGGCTCTCCAATGAAGGAAAAAATGCAAAGAAAATACTATGAGCGGAGTGACGATCAGAACGTATGCAGCCACACGAATCGTATTCACGTTAACGCGGATTAAGGTGTTTTAGGGTTTCCATAAGCATGGACGGAAATGGAATCCGCCCGTTAATAATACGTTGACAATAGGCGCCTTCGGTGCCACGTGGCAAAATTTCTAAACTGAGCCGACGATGCTTTTTTCTTGGCACGTGTTTTGATTGAGCGTAGAAAGCTAAAGCCATATTTTAAAATTTGAGTAAAAAGGGTAAAGCTTTATTATCTAGGGTAAAGTTCATTCAAAGGTTAAAATTGGATTATTAAAGGTTGTTTGTTCCTACTTTTGCTAACCCCTTTCTTAATATTATCTAAGTGTAATGTGGAGCGGTCATGGCCTCTTTTTGTTGACTTGAGATTAGGGGACCAGGTTTTTTTTATGGGGAGTATTCGATGCATTCTTGGAATTTTATATTACTCTATTTTTTTTTTCAATTTTAAACCTTTTTAGGTAAAAAAAATTTGGAGGAGAACATTGATATTGATATACACCAAATCACTTTACACTCGATCTTATGGGTTGGGCAAGGGGTTCTTATAATTGGTAGGTATAGAATGTATGCTTAGCAACATTAGTGTATGATGAGGTTGATGATTTGTCTTTGATGCCTCTTAGTCAAGGGATGTCTTCCCCTACTTTCTTTGCTTCTTTATTTATCATCGACTCTTTTTTGTGTTTTATTTTCATCCCTGTGTTTATCCTTTTCAACATGATTGAAAATGGGGTTATTCATTTGCACTCTTATGTGGTTCTCTTTCGCTTAGGACCTCGAAGTAGTTTGATGAGGCTTGGTGTCATAACTGTAGGGCAAGGGTTTTGGATTAGGTAGGTAGATATATGAGTTTTTTTGTGCTTGTTTATATTGATTGTTTACATTGAAGGAATCGAGTGTGTAGACCAAATTTTGTAATTTCTGACAAAGTGGCTAATACTCGATACTCGTCAGATATGTTCCACTTGAACAAGATTTGCTCGTAATCTAACCCATGAAGACTCCTAGACTTTAAGTTATGTATATGTGACTGATCATTTATGGAAATGGATCTGCTAAATGTCAATATACACACAATTGTATCTCAAAGTGCAAAATTCAAATTTCAATTGCAATATTCATTCTCATTACTTTCAACTATCTCATCTCACCTAGGTGGGAGAAATTGGAATTTTGCAAAGTAGAAAAGGAGAAGAAGCATAAAGCAAAAGTAGTCGATTTGTCCTTTCAAGTTTAAGCCCACATGAGGTCTCTATTTTGATTCTCAACCTCAACATCCACATCCTTTTGTTTTCAAACCCCCAAAACCCATTATCACTATTTTGGTTTTACATAGGGGTGGGTGCATGAAGTCAATTTCCAAAATCATATTAATGGGATTATGCACTTGTTGTGAATTTGAGGAATGTGCATGTGTTTCTATTTGAATAGCAACAACCTTTGTTGAACCTCTAGACAGTCACTTGCCTACCTCCATGTTGATTTCCACATAGATTTTTTCCTATGATGAGAAAATACACACGCATTTTTTTAAGTGCGCACACATTATTAATGTGTGCACATTCCTTTGGCTAAAAAAATGCAATCATATTCTATTCATTTTCTTGTACCTACACTATCTTTTCCTCCATCTTTTCTCCAACCTGTGCACACATTTTGTTGATAATTTAGTGCAAATCTGATAAGGACAAGCACGATGGAGGTTGACATTGACGGCACTCAATGTTTTTTATATAGTATTTCTCATTTCGAGGTAGGTTTATTCCAAATGTCATTTTTATATATACGATTTTAAATAGTTTGTAAATTTATTTTGTTATTGTTTAAATGTAGTATTTATTCTGCTAGGATGGAGAAAAACCCTGATTACCCAAACCTTGACCCCCAACCACCCCCATGAAACTCATACACATAAATTAATTAATGTTTAGATGAAATTATAAATCTAATTGGCAAGCTTAGGAATACTAGAAAGCCATCTCATCTTTCATTATCCACCGCACTCGATAACATTGTTGCTTCCATTGGCCATACATATGGCCATTTATCTAATATATATGAATATAGGGCGAGGATGAAACAATACTACTCAACCGACATGAGAAAGGAAGAGGTGAAAGCTTTGCATATAACCAAAGAGATTATTGTCACTATTTATTGACCTTAGAACCAACCAACCACTTAATTTGAGGAAGATGTAATCTTTGCACGGATTTGTGCACATTCTAGCCATTCAAATACAACTAGATGGATAGGTAGCTAATGTTATTTGATAAACCTCCCTACAATAATAAGGAGGTTCCATTGTATTTTCTATGTAAATTATGGGTTTCCATGTCAATTATTTTGACATTGGTGAATTCTAGAGGGGTAGTCTTTGCTTTGCTCAAGATCAAGAAAGAGCTAGGTGTAATCCATTGAGTGGGCCACCCCTTCCCAGCCATATACCTAACCACCTTATCTTGCAAATTGGATTTTTTCAACTAGTAATGTGATATCCACCCTGACTGTAACGTACCCATCCTCCTAGTTGGGTCCCGTTACCAAATTGTAACGTCTCCACTATTGCAAACTCCATAAATACAACTCTGATACCAATCTATAACGTCCTGCGTTACCAGCACTAACAAAATGCTATGATACCACTTTGTAACATCCCCAGCTTACTGTTGAGCAATGCCACTCCAAAAATCTTGTGCATAGATTCTACATTATAACGTTAATCTGCGTAGAAACATGTGAGGTAACACGCACGATCCCAAGTTGGATTGCTCCACACAAATTTTCCTCTTCAAACACTAGTTATAACAACAAAATTAACACATAATACAAATGCACACACAATCAATTAGTGCACATAAGTATTACTACACATGTAACCACTCTGAACACATGATTACTACTGCACACGCAACCATTCTGGTGTTGCACGTAAATTCGATTCTCCTTGTGCACGTGGATTTGCTTCCCCATGCACACAATGCTTCCATCCTCTTGCACGCATGGATTATTTCCCTGCGCGCACGACAATTCTATCCTTGCCTCGGAAACTCATGACCATTATTACAAAGTTAACTAACATGAATACTTCATAACTGTCATACTTTGCATGTGTGACAACAATCACTGAATACAACATCATGCTTTACATGTGCAAACAAAATTATACAGAATACCGACAATTGATCATATGCAACATCATACAGGAAATAAACATATATTAGACATAGATAATTAAGAACACAGTAAATTAGAAATGCCCATAAAGGACACTTATATTTTTATAAAGAGTCACCAACTGTGTGCAGAGCTGAGACATTCCTCACAACCATAGACTCTATTACTCATAAACTTTCAACAATAGGTCACCCCTGAGATGGAGCTTAAACTCCACCGGGGAAAAAGGATTCCTAATGCAAGGCTAAGGTTTGATAATCAACAAAATTGCTCAGTCCAAGTGCCCAATTGTTGCAACTAGCCTACAGTCTCTCATTCCCCACATCCATGTCCCACCCCAGGAAGTGTGCCCCTTCTCTGCTCAACAGTCCCTTGGCTTCCCCACTTCCCTTCCAGGGCTTCAACAACAGGCCAGACATGAAGTCTCAGAGCCTTGTAACTAATGCCCAACGCACCAAGGAACAATTCCTAGCAAATTTCTCACCTGGAGAGAATGCTCACGGGCCTGACAACTCACCTCTTCGACAAAAAATCTCTCACTTGGACAGAATGCTCATGGGCCTGACAATCTGCCTCTTCGACAAAAATTCTCTCACCCGGAGAGAATGTGCATGGGCATGACAACCCACCTCTTCGACAATAAATCTATCACCTAGAGAGAATGCTCACAGGCCTGACAACCCGCCTCTTTGACAACAAATATCTCATCTATAGAGATGCTCACGGGCCTGACAACCCTCCTCTTCGACAAAAAATATATCACCCTGAGAGAATGCACACAGGCCTGACAACTCGCCTCTTCAATAATGAATCTCTCACCTGGAGAGAATGTGCACGGGCCTGACAACCCGCCTCTTCGACAACAAAGACTCTGGTTACTAGATAGAAACTCCTTTCCAAGCTTTTCTATACAGATAAGGTAATGGTCATTCCCCCCATTCAGATGGTCCGATCGATGATGAAAATGAGTGAAAATCCCCCCAAATACACTAAGGTTCAACCATATATTTCCATGGTCATAAATGGACACTTGTCACCCTCAGAATTAGCTTTAGCCACTTGGTGACTCATTCTCATCCCTCAGGAACTTAGGATAAATAAATATACATAAATTATACTTTTCAAAAATATTTATAAAATATTCCCTTGGACTTAAGCACCTCCCCCTTTTCCCTTTTCGATGGAGTTTATCCCCCTGTCTCTTTTCGTCTAATTTGTTTGCCTGCAAAGATGTGATTTTTATCAATAATTTGAGTGTGATTACATTTACAAGGATAGGCGCACTGGCCTTTTTGCATCCCGGATCACCAACGCAATAAACACACATGCTCTCTGGTGCACTTCAAGGTAATCCTCATGCACTTACTCAGGTGTGCGCAATCCTATGGAATGTGCGTACCCTTCCCTTGATGCGCAATCCATGTGCACTTACTCAGGTGCATGCAACACTGTGGAATGTGTGTGTTATTTCTTTGGAAAACAATCCTCGCGTGCTACTTAGGTGTGCATACAACTAAACTAAAACTTGGTGCAAAGGGCTCACCAGTCTATAGGTACATTTACATTTTCATTTACAATTGGGATTCAGATTAGGGGTATTACTATGACTTCCATTGTACTTTAGCATAGCATATTGTTACAACGTCCCATTGGGATTCATCTACAGATGATGTTGGGTTTCCAGGGGTAGGGCCTTCAAGCCACATTGTCGATTCTAGATAGGCCACAACATCTAGTTAGGTTGGTCATTCTCTTTCTAGTTCAGTTAATCTTCATCTATGCTCTCATTGTGCACATACTTGTTATGGGCCAACAAAGATTCTTGTGCAAGATAGTTTCATGGATGAGGTTAGTATGATTTTTTTTTATGTTTTCATTGATTATGTATAAATTTTACAATTGACAAGTATTTGGAAAACATAATTGCAAGGTATTTGTAGTTTTCTTTAATAGTTTGTCACATACAACTCCTACTATATGATACCCCTCCATCCAAGTGGTAGGATAAATATTCTCCCATAGTTAATGCAATAGTTATAGCAGTGTGTTCTAATGAGGAACCTCACATGCATGTATTGAAATCAATTTATTTTACTCAATAAAGTTGGGCTCAAGTTATAAGTCAAAGATGTGTATAAATGTGACCATAAATAAATTACAAGAATTACACGTGTCCTTTATTTAACCCATAATTAAGAGCAATTCAAACACAGATTGGGGGATGGGAGGTTGGGACCATGTACTCTATTGATTTATTGATCTTAGTAGGTTGTAACATTTTGACCAATGTATTGTTATTTATTTGATCATCAATAAGATATATGACTTCTTCTAAATGATATGACGAGTTTATTCTAATGAAGGTGTTGGCGTCATAAGTCACTCCTGAATTGCAGCAGGAGCAGAGCCCAACGCCCATCAATTTAAATGTCACGATTTGTTGATAAAGGGTGATGAATGGGAGTAAACTCAGAACAATATCGTTCTAACTCAGAAAATTGGGTTGGAACAACTAAGACAGGTGAGGTCTTGATCTAACTTAAGCCAGTGATTTTGCATAGTAGTGAGTGAGTGTAGGAAAAAACAAAGGAAATAAAGTCTGCTCTGAACATCTGGTCTTCCAACAACCTTTAAAAAGGGGGGAAAAGTCACAGATATGAGATCATCTCAGATCTGAGAAACTTCAAGAAAAATTAAGATGCTGCAAAACTAATATAATCAAACATACATTATATAGTCATTACAACACCCAACTGGATCATCCATGCCCGGGCTCTTAAGATTCAGAGGAAAAAAGGAGAAGAAGATGTTGGCTTCCATTAAACAAGAAGTCTCAAATATCAATCTATAACCAGGGAACCAGAGGCCTCGTTAAAGCTTTACAGTCGGGAGCTCTGCTCTACCATCCATCCTTTACAAAAATACAAAAACTGAATATATATACTCAGAGTAATTCACCTCCTTGGCCCCAGAAGGGTAGCTGAGCTACCTCATTTAAGGATTTACGTGCACATGATCTTCCTTCAGACTGTACATGCAACTTTTTGTCTGACACTGCTTCAGCGGACACGACTTCTGCAGGAAAACTATCCATCGGAGTACCACGAACTGACTGCTTCTGACCCTTCCCATGCTTTCCATTTATGGAGTGAGGTGGGGTTTAAACCACCTGCTCAATATTCATTAACTGCTTCTTCCATGGAGGGTGGCCAAGACTAAATACATAAAGAGTGACCACGCGTCGGTTTTCCAAAGCTTGGAGGCCAGCCTTCATTTCTTCAGGTTTCACTCTCAACGTAACCACAGGGCCATGCAACTGTCTCCTTGGGGGCTTTTACATTTCGCGTTTCGGGTTTCGGCGATTCCCAATGTAGTGGAGGAGCGACCCCTTGTCTTTCAAAGTCCCAGTAGTATAAATCGCAATTGGGCCTGATCAGGTGCCATGTGTCCCGACTGGATCGGACGACCACGATCATTTCGTGACTGTGGCCATAAGAGATGATGCCATGCGCTAAACCCAATGCAACTTCGCGACTCAAGCTTACCCAATGACCGTCGATCTGCTCCATCTATGGATCGTCCCCGTTGAAAACAAAATGCCCGCTCGCTTGATTTTAAGCCCGAAATGGACTTCTTCCATGTGTTGCGCTCGACGCTCATGACTGCGGCCTTTGAATAAAACACATTTTATGGGTTTTTAAACCCCATTTCTACGCATTTACACCCCCCTCGCAAGAATTGGCACTAACAGAAGGGACTCTATCTTCATTTATTATCTTCTAACTAAAATAACAAAGTAATGGTTTTTCTTAAGGAAAGTGTTTCAACATCCTTGCTACATGTTATTTATTGTATACTTGACCTCAAATTTGAAATGGTGTAGATGTCTCTTATTGAGTACTTGAAAATTATATATGTCATCATCGAATGTATTGTCCTTTGTAATACAAAGTTTCATTGAATATTGTATGTCTCATTCGAGTTGTGGTTGACATATTTAATTAGGGGTTTTAGAAATTGTACTTATTGCATTTATGAAATGTTGAAGTGCAAGTGGTAAGTGTTTCTATGTGTTTTTTTATTTAGAAGGCAAGTCCATATTACCAAATCATGTGTAGATGTCAACTTCATCATCAAATTTATATTATGATATCTTTATTTACAAGTTGTATGCCAACTTTGAACTTTTGTCTTTTCTTCCTTCTACAACTTCATCTTCATCCTTTAATTTATGATATGAATGGTATTCAACATGAAAAAAGGTCATTAAAGAAGTGTGAGGGTTCACTATTGTGAAGTGAATAATCATGGCCTTTGATCATGAGCGTTCTCTTCAGTTGAGTAATCAACATTTCTTCCTAATTGTGTCTCATGTACTTGATCATGTTGTTCAATGTTTCTTCCCAAACTTTACGATGTCACCTTTAATTGTGTTGAGTAATTCATATTAAAACATGTCTATATGGTTATATAGGCATTGTTGATTATAACTCTTTCCATCAACATTGTTATTGTCTTTTCCTCCCTAGTCATTCTCAATGCATAATATTTTTCCTTCATTTTATTGGATTAAAACTTTGTGATTTGATAATTGTTGGCATGAAGAGGACAGACCCGAAGTTAATCATTTATATACCAACAAAACCCTTAGACATTGGCCCCTTTGACATCACCTGCAGAGAAAGTGAAGTCTCACCTAAGGCATTTAGAGGGGCTGCAGGAACCAAGGTTCTGCAGTGATGAGGGGAAGGGAGGCATTCTTCAAGTTCTTACTACCATTAACTCATGTGTGCAGTTCCCATTACTTAATAGTTACTTAACATTCAACATATTCTATGCGCGACATTTTCCCACTTAACATTCATTCAATTACTAGATATTTCAGTGCGCAACATTATAACATCATATATAAACAATACATTCTACATACATCATCATTGCACCATAACAATAAACCTCATAGAATGCTAAGACAACACATCACAACACATAGGTTTAACATGGTTCACCCAACTTGGGATATGTCCACAACGACTGGCTTATTTTATTAGTCATTGATAATTCTCTTACAGTTGTGCACTGCGCTACAAAATATGCAACATTAACACTACCCAAACCTTCCTAGTTGTTCTGCTACAGTGCGAGCTTCACTCCTTAATCATACCTCAAACTTCTTCCTTCGCTCAACTCGACTTACCCAACAAGCATTAATAAATTATCATATGTTGAACCCCTCTACCCAAAAATTGTTCACATATTTATATATCAACATAGGGATAATCCTATTACAAAGTGGACAAAATGTTCCCAAAAACCTAACGGTCTATAATCGTTTTTTGCCTTTGCGCACTTCTTCGTCGCACATCCTTTTGTCGCGCACTTTGAATCCTTAAATTCTACTCCTGCTACACGCTCTGGTCCATCTTCTAACTTCCTTTTGTTCTTTGACTTATTTTGGAACAGATCCCAAAACTTAACCAAAATACATATCCAACAGGCCCCCGATACTCACCTGTGGCTCATCTCGAGCCACTCAAGACTTGTTCCAGTGCACCATGAATGTTTCCAAGGTCTCTTTCATTGTTGCAACATTTTCCTTGACCTCTAGTTCCTTTTGCAAAATTTGGTCAATTATGTTTGCAATGATGTCAGCCTGCATCTTCTTGACACCTTCGTCAACTGTTTGTTTGAGGATTCCTTGAGTTGTTGTTAACGTCGTTGTAACTATGTATGCTTACTCCTATAGTAATTCTATTTGTTGTGAGCAAGTCTGTTGCTTCACCCTTAGTTGATTAATTTTTTAATACAATTTTATGTTCTTTTTCATTATAGTTACCACCTCAGTTGGCGGTAATGTGCCCATCACGTCATTGAATTTATGCACCTTTTCCTGAACAGATTGGATCTTTTGACTGAGTTCCTATTTCTCCTTATCCTCATTGAGTTGTGTCCAAACGATCGTAGTCTCTGTATACAGTTGATCACACTCTACTTCTAGAGTATTTATACTTTCCACCGTTGTTGTCACAATTTTCTCCCACATCTCCCTCTCTTCAGGTGGAGTGCTTGGTGTCACATGTGCTTCTAGATCAACTATTTGTGCGCAGAAGCCTTGAATGCCTTCACTTATCTTCATGACTTGATATTCCACCAGGGCCTCGTTTTTTGTTTTCGCCTTTGGGAGTTCTTGATATACCTTCTCGAATTCCTACTGCATTCTTTCTAACTTATGCGTGGCCTCATTGCACTCCTATTTAACTTTGTTGTACTCAATCTCTAATGCGATATTTTATGCCATAATCTTCACTAACTTGTTAGATGTATTCTCTGTGTGCATGTTTATCTCTTGCGTTGCGTTCATCTATAATTCCTGCAAAGCATCAATTGGCAGTTGTGATAGCACTAGGTCAGTGTGACCTAGTTCCCTGGCCTGGTCTTGCATTTCTATCGTGGGGAAGTTGACTACCCCTATCACTAGCTTAATCAATATTCATTCTCCTGCAACTCCTAAGGAATAGGATATTGTTGTCCCTGCCTCTCTAGTCTTGGTAGTGCTTATTGTTTGTTCCTCCTCTATCTGTCACCCTGACGCGATGTTTGTTGCTTCTAATAGTTGTCGCAATTCTACCATATGTTTCTGCATGCATTTGTTCATCTCTTATTGTTGTTTTGTTGCGCATTGAAATGCATCGTCAATGACTTCTTTTACTTGGTCAACTATCTTCTCCAAATCGCCCTCCATGAAAGCCTTGATAGCCACTTCCTTAACAACTTTGTGCTTCATTCGTTTTTTTCCAGGTCTCCTTGTATCTGGCTCTTTTCTCTTCCTATCATTGTGTGGTGTTGTCTATTGAGTTGTTTCCTCTGGGCCCTTTTCTCTGTCCCGATCATCTCCTCCTTATTCATCATCATCGACCTTGTGTATTTTTAGTTTTTTTTTCTTTGATGGCCCTGACTCTATTGGTGGAATCTTCCACTTATCTTCCCAATTGACCATAATGTGGACCATCTCATCTTTCGTCAATCTGTATTGTGTTGGAAACCATCACTGATATGGGTACTTCTTTGCTTGTACGTACATGTGGTGATGCCCTACCTTTAAGTGTGTCACTTTCTTGTATGCCTCAACCACTTGAAGGGGTATGCGTGGTGTCCTTTGGATGTTGTCTCTGATAGTTTCCTTATAAATATAAAATGCGATATTAGTGTCCATCTTTCGTGCTTTATGTGTCCTATACCAAAGGTTTTAAGGATTCTCTGTGAGTCCAAAAAATTGACTGTCATCTGGCTCCCTCCAAGCTGATAACGCTATTAGGATCAATAACTAGGCATAATGGAACTTAGTCCCCTTATCCTGCTCTTTTTCACAGTCAATCAAAAACTGGTTCAATAAGAATGTCGCCCAGTTCATCTCGACACCCTCTACACATCTTTCCACAACCGCTATCATTGTTGACGACACTTGATATTTTATGCATTTCCTCAACAACTTACAAGATAAGGTTTGTGTTGAAAACCTTACCATCCTGTCGCATATGCTAGCGATGTCAAAACCGCATTTTCCACGCAATGTATGGATTTTTCCTTCATGCTCTCCATGAGAGTTTTCTATTTATTCTTATAGAAAAATAACAAAGAGGGGTCCTCCCCCTACGACGGAAGACCGATGATGCACACTATCAAATCCGTATCAATGGATATTTTCCTGTCGAGCCACATGTATCCTCCATGCACACAGATTAGCAAAATTTTACACACACATTGATCTCATGGCTTCGTCTAAAATGGGGTATATTGAACAGGTTTAGAAGACCTGCCTTCTACAACCCCGTATCCCACACCTGTGGTTCTATGACTATCATATGAGTGTCAGCACTAATATACTTCCTTAGGAACTTGTTGGGTACCAAGTATGGAAAATTCTTCTCATCAGTGATGTCATGGTCTGCATATTGTAATGCATGTATTAGACCTAGCATGTCCCCTTCTACAATTACTCCTTCTAGAATCGGTGGCTCTACGAGTGGATACTTTGCGTCCCTCTATAAATGGACCTATTTTCCTAATGGATTTCTTGACGGGATATAATCCCTGTGGAATATTTATTATGAGAATGATGCCTCCTGTGTTTCTTCAACTATCGACAACGTTGTGGGTTGACTGCATAGTTTCTTTGGTATTGACACTGACGCGACTACTTCTTTAGGTGGTGGCATCTTTCTCTACGACACTGGTCACAACTTCCAACTAGTTCTGGAACTCGGTTCTGAACTTTGGCTCTGTAACTTCGACTCTTCAACTTTGTAACTTTGGCTCTCTTATGCAAATTATGAATGAAAATAACCTTCCCCCATCAACCCTTTGCTTGCTTTTATATTCCATTTCCAACTGTAGATTCCCTTCGCACATGATATTTTCATCTAATCCAATAGTGGTTGGCTTTCATTACCTGATTTAATGCTCCATTACTCTTTATGTTCGACGAATTCTCCGTTCGATTTTGCAATCTGTCAAGATCTTATGCAATTAATGTTACGCGACACCACTACTTCTCCAACATGGTAACTCTTTATTGCACGTCTCATCATGGATTGTATTGAATTCTCTTACTTGTCATATGCGCAATCTCATCTCTTTGTGTGAACTATTCCTTCTTCATAATCTCTTCTCTCTGCGCAATCTTGCTTCCCTTATCTATGCATTCTTCTATCTTCTTCTTTCTCTTCTGCGACATTTTTCTTCTTTTCATATTTACTTGCTAACCTTAACTTCTTGAACTTCTCAACTTTCGACTTCTTCCCTGAACCATTTTCATACTTTTTCTTGTTTTACTTGTTTTTTTTCTGCCTTTTCTTTCTATAGTACACTATGATATAGGTTAGTCTTCCCAGCTCCCCTAATGAGCAGAAGGACGATCGTCCCTGTATAGTTTCAGCCAACTCCCAGTCACTAGTCCTTCCACGACTTGTCCATCCAATTGTTATAACTGAACATCACCTACGTTAGTCATATATCTAATCATGTATGGCCCTAGCTAGTGTGTCTTGAACTTTCCTGGGTGCTGTAAGAACTTACTATCATAGAGTAGTACTAGATCTCCTTTCTGGAACTTCTTCTGCTTGATGTGTCTATCATGCCATGCCTTTTCACGTGCCTTTTGTACTTACTGATGGAACCCTACAATAAATTGATCTTCCTCTAACGCTATTAACTCTTATAGTCTTTCTTCTACTGCATCGAAATCCGTAAGGTCTGCAATCGTAGCAATGTGCAGACTCGGTACAAGAAAATCCATGAGAATAATTTCTTCCTGACCATATACTAATCTAAAGGGTGTATGTCCTGTCAACTTCTTACAATTAATTCTATAATCCCAAAGCAATGCAGGGATCCTTAAATCCCAATCATCCCATCCTACGTTGCACACCTTGGTAAATGCATTATCCAGTATCTTATTCAAGGCCTCCACAATTCCATTAGCTTGCGGGTGATATGGATTTCTCTCCTGATGATGAATTTAGAACTCTTATATCAATGCTACAATTGTCTTGTTCAAAAAGTGAGTCCCCTAGTCGCTCATCAGTACTTTAGGACACCCAAACCTTGTAACTATGTTCTTGAATAAGAATTTCACAATTGTCTATGTACTACAATCTGTAACTGGTTCTGCCTTGTCCCATCTTGTCAAATAGTTTGTCATGGTAATTATGTACCTAAATCTTATTCTCCTCGCTGGTGGATTAATCGGTCTGAAAAAATCCACTACCCATTTGTCAAACTCCTGCAAGGTAACTTGTGGATTCAAAGAGTGATTGTCTTTCTACTCTCTGGAAAATGTCATAGCTCTGACAATATTCCTTCGCGTCCTTATGGAGGGCGGGCCACCATAGCCCTGCATGTAATATCTTATGTGTTGTAGCTTTTCCTGCATAATGACCTCTTGCAATTCCATCATGCATCTCTGTGAGGATCATCAGTCTCTCATTATCTAGCACACATCATTGTAGTATCCCATCTATTCCCAAATTGTATAAATTTCCCGCGATCAACTGATAATATGTTGCTTTAACCACTAGTTTCTTGTGTTGGACAGTTATTGTCATTGATGTCAACCCTTAGAGCGTTCGAGATACCCCAGAGTTGTAATCGATATTGATGGTGAGTTAGTTGTCATCGATATCAACAAGAGTGGTTGATGTATGTGATGGGTGCATTTGATGAAGTCTACACAAAGCACCGAAGGTGTGGTCATGAGACCCAAAGTTGTTTGAGGAGTAAGGACATGAAGGACAGTGAAAATGAAAGTAACACGCTCATATATGGATAGTCCTCGTCATGCCATTTCTAATGGTAGGTGGTATGCCACATGGTTCCTCAACTTTAGGGAGATATTCCCTTATGAAGTTGGAATCCAAGAGGAATGGTTAAAAATACCCTAATTGGTTACAAGTCATTAATGAAAGGGTAAAGTTGTTGCAACAAGAAACTTCAAGAAGCCCTAAGATTAAGGAGAGATGTTACTTGGAAAAAGTATAAATACACCTCAAGGAGTCTACAATAAGGACATACACACATTCATAGAATATATATCTTATGAGAATATTTTTGTCTATTGGAGAATCTGAGGTCGGGTCTGAGTGTTGGCCCTTGACCAAGTTTTGGGAGTTTCTTAGTCATGTTGACCTATTTTGGGACTTCGACAGCCTATCGAAGGAGGAGCACAAGACGAAGCAGAGATCACGAGATCTCAACCCACTTTTGGATCCTTTTTGGGTTTTTGGGAATATGTAACGGGAATAGGATGTCGACCCATGGGTTTACCCATGTTTAGGTCTATTTTGTATGTATAAATAGAAGTCTAGGCAATGTAAGAAGTAGTCGAAGTCGAATAGTATATCTATGTGATGTAGGCTAAGTGCCAAGGGTTGGATTTGCGTGATTAGGTTTTTTTGCATTTTGTGTAAGACTTGCAGGGTTGAGTACAAGTCCTTGTGCGAAACTATAGACGACTTAGTGCTGTAATGCAAGGAAGAAGGATTTAGCGAGTTGCGTAGATCTTCTGTCTTGTGCGGAGTAAGGGTTTTGATGGTTTTGTGCTTGTATTCGATTGAATGAAGACAATAAATAAGAAGAGTTGGTGGACGTAGCCCCAGGGTGGGGGTGAACCATGTAAACGCTGTGTTGTCTTGCTTTATGCTTATATTAATGTGTTTATGTCTTCTTTTGCTAAGTGCTTTGAGATGATTGGATAGATCTGCTTATGCTTAGTGCTAATGATATGTGAGAATATTAGATATGATCTATATGAATGTGCTTAGTGCTTGATCTGCTATATCTGACCTATCTATTGATGCTAAGTGCTTAAGTACGTTATAACAGTGTGAATGCTGCGAATCCCTGTTTTATCAACAAAGTGATTAATGATTAGATCTTGTAGAAATAACGGTGCTAAGTGCTTTATTAAGTAGTACAATCACATATTTGTGTCCCAGCTAAGGTTGCAAACACCTAAGTCTTGCAACCACCCCTGCCTCTACCTCGGGTGAGACTTCATCTGCTTCGCAGATGTTGCCGAAAGGGCCGGTAGTTAGGGATTTTTTGGTGTGTTGTTATAGCGTTGAACCCTGGGTCTGCCCCTGTGCCAACAAATGGTTCCGTTGCCGGTACCTGAAAATGTGATTGCTGGGAACTAAGAAAGAAGTAAGATCTAAAAGCTTTGTGCTCTAAGAAAGGTAAAAGTGAGAATTTCTGATTAAAAGAGGTAAGATCTGCAAGCTCTATGCTCTGATAAAGGTAAAGATAGTAATTTTTTTTAGATCTAAATGCTTTGTGCTCTGTAGAAGTAAGATAAGTGGAAATTTTTGTTTCTAGAGTATGGATCTAGGTATGTTTAATAGAGTATGTCCTAGTTTGAAAACTAGGGCATTAATAGATGAAAGAAGGTTTGATATGAGTAGATCTGATAAGAATAGTGAAAGATATGTTATACCTATGCATAGAAAGAATGTTTGGACTAACGAATGGATGCAAGATCCTACAAAGAATTTATTGCAGGTTAGCTCCTATGATCCTAGTGCATAGTACAAAAGAGGCTGGGGATCATTTAAAATAAAGAGAGGATTAACCGTCTGTTATAGTTGTAGAAAACTGGGACATCTTGCTAAAGAATGCTCTAGGAGAAGACCTAGTTGTCTTTGTTGCAAAGCTATGGAGCATGAAGTGTTGTATTGCCCCAGAATGATTGCTAAGCTTGAAGGAATGAATCTGAATCAAGAAAACCCTAAGGCAACTCCAGAGGCTATAGCAGAACCCTAGGAAGAATCAGAGAAAATATTGCTACAAATGAGAGAAACCTTGAATGACCACTAACATGTCAGATTATCAGAAATCTTCAAAGGAAAAGAATGCATCGAAGCAAGAATAGGAGACTTCGACATTGACTGTGTCCTAGATGAGGAAACATAGGTGAATATCATGACAGAGAGAACTTGGGAAGCTATAGGAAGGCCTACTATGATTCCTTCATTAGGAGGAATAGGGTTATTCAGAGGAAAACTGGTAAACCTATGTGGAAGGCTCGCTCAGATACCTATGACCATCAATGGAACTTTGACAGAGGAAGATTTTGAGATTATTCAATTTATTGAGGACAACGCCCCGTTTACCATGTTACTAGGGAAACCTTGGATTGACAGAGATCAAGCTAGATGAAAGAAAGAATAAGAAGTCTTGAAGCAGAAGAAACAAGAGTTAAAAGATTTCATGACTAGAAGGATCACATACTTGATTGAAGAACAGGAGAACATATCGAAGCTATTTGACACTAGAGACCCTGATGTTGAAGTTGTAAGAACACTAGAAGACCCACAAAAGACTGAAGTTCTTACTCCAGATAAAAAAGAGGTATAATCCCTGAATCCTAGGAAAGAATCTCAACAACGCGCAGTGACTATGTTAAAAGAAGATAAGAATCAGAATGGAAAAATACATATCGAGACTAAGCTCATTGGAAAGAAGGCTAGAAAGATAAGTAAAAAGAGGGCTAAGATTGAAAAGTTACAAAAGATTCCAGAGGGAACTTCGCAGACAGAAAATTTGCAGAATTGGAGCTTCGTCGGGATATCAGAACAACGACACATGGTACTTCACCAGGGCGAAGCAATATAGTCGTTGGGGCCGATATATCTGTTCGACTCCCGCTCTGAACGGGTTGAAAATAATTTACAGCTCGACACCAGACCATTGGACCGCACCATAATGGACATAACAAGAGTTAACGAGGCTTCATACCCA
Source organism: Picea engelmannii (assembly GCA_009831015.1). Taxonomy (NCBI): domain Eukaryota; kingdom Viridiplantae; phylum Streptophyta; class Pinopsida; order Pinales; family Pinaceae; genus Picea; species Picea engelmannii. The sequence goes on from ML791805.1 coordinate 665,721, forward strand.
TTACAAGAAAACCGTTGCCAAGTTGCCTACTTATCCCGTTGCGCCATGCACGGAGAACACTTTTGCTAACTAAGAATTTGAAGCCTGCATACTAAGTGAATTATATACAATGATCTTTGCGATATTGTTGTTTTTTCTAGTGTCATATCAAATATCATCGTGACCACGATAATTTTAATCTCGAGCGTGTATGTCCAATGATCTCACCACAGTTGAAGAATCAGTAACAAAAGTTCTCCTTGACTTAATGACTGAAAGAGTCATGTCGGAGAGAGAGTGTCTACAGGTGTACAAGCATCTTCGACAAGAGGACTGCCGGCCTCTCCGTCCACTGCATGAGTCAGTCCATCCCAGCTAGTAAATGAAAAGAAAACTAAGCACAAAGACGATATCGCAAATGCCAAGCTGATTCCGAGTATTTTACCTGCCTATCTACCACCTCTAAGCGGTGCAATCAATCGAGACAGTGTGTCCAGATATTTTGAGTACACTTTGGTCACTGTGTACCTCCTGAAGGGAATACGCACAGTGCGCACATACCAGGATAAGATCACATCGTTGAAATTTAGCGACCTCAACCTTGGCGACATGAAGGTTTATAGCATGCTCACCCCACATAAGTATCTCACCAGAACAAAAGGAAAGAATTCAAATATAATTCCTCAATCATGGACCCATAACCTCGCACAGTCCACACTGCTCAACGTCATGAAGATCCTGCACTTAGGAAGGCATCAAGAAGTGAACGCATGCATCAAGTTGCTGTTGTCCTGCTACCATGGCAAATATTTGTGGTTGAATCGCCGTATCATAGTGGATTTGATGTTGATCAATCAGATCACAGGGCTAAGCATGCAAGGCCTTGACCCACAAGAGTTCTACCCCAGAAAGACCGTGGATCGCGCTCTCACCCAAAAGATAAAGGACACTTACAACGATGTCGAGAAGGGAATGTGAGGCTACAAGGTAGCTTCTATCCAGAGCGACGCATTGCACCTCGCTTGCCAATTGATCGCAGGAAAGTTGGTGTGAAAGAATCGACCCACCCAAGTCATGGGGTTCGTAGTCGACCTCACAGGGAAGTGCGCAAAAGGACTTCAGATGAATTGGGTGTAGTACCTGGTAAGCCAGTTGGAACTTGAATGCAGGGAAGTGCAGGATCAAGGATATGAGTTCCACTTCAGCTGGCTTCTCATACTGGTCGATTTCATCGCATGGGAGATGCCAGAAGGTGCAACCTTCTTGGACATCGAGCCGTTTGAACCTCTGGCCGCGAAGTTCAGTACACTGTGGTACTTGAAAAACATGAATAAACAGTGGCAGTCAAATGTCGTGTTCCACACATATTATAGTCAGTTGAAGACAACTATCCAGTCTAAGCCTCGTATAACCCCGAACACTCTCCACAGGTTCAGGCCCTTGATGAAATTTAGCGCGAACCGCCATTTCATCTATATCACAGCGCACACTGATGAGCACAAACAAGAACTGCAATCATAGTACATGTTGACGAAGGAGGATTTGGAAGAAATCATCAAGGAATGGTCGGTAGACCTCCTCATCCCAGCAGACCCC
>ML791806.1:23062-35225 GCA_009831015.1 Picea engelmannii
TGGGTGGGGAAGCTCTTGTTACGCCGGTTTCACGCCTTGACTCAATCCTTTTGGACCTTTCCTACAAACCGTGCGATAACAGGTATGAAATGTGCTAATTATATATGACTCATGACATGACCCGTGAACACACGAGATCTACTTAGATGTTATGGTATGGAATGTGATAATTATGTGCATAGATTTATGACTTTGGAAGATGCATCAAAAGTTTTCACATTATTTTCAATTGAGTTTAGGGTTAGTGAGCAGCTCATATAACAAAGTGTGTATGGAAAAAAAATGGGAGCATAGTTTCTATGTTATCGTAGTTGTAAATTTGTGAGAACACTTTATGTAGCAAAGTGTGTATGGAAAAAAATGGGAGCATAGTTTCTATGTTAATGTAGTTGTAAATTTGTTAGTGAGCAACTCATGTAACAAAGTGTGTATGGAAAAAAATGGGAGCATAGTTTCTATGTTATTTATGTAACAAAGTGTGTATGGAAAAAAATGGGAGCATAATTTCTATGTTATTGTAATTGTAAATTTGTTAGTGAGCAACTCATGTAACAAAGTGTGTATGGAAAAAAATGGGAACATAGTTTTTATGTTATTGTAGTTGTAAATTTGTGAAAACACTTTATGTAAAAAAGTGTGTATGGAAAAAAATGGAAACATAGTTTCTATGTTATTGTAGTTGTAAATTTGTGAAAACCCTATTAAAAGTGTCAGAACATGTAAACTATACCTCTATTTTCAATATTATATCCATATCAAATGCTTTTACATGAGAGAGGAATTCAAAGCTCTCATATTGTAACTTTGAAAGTGCATGTACAATATGAATTGAATGTTGCATTTTTATAGTTTAGTAAATTATATATATAGCTTAGTAGATTACATATATCTCTATTAAGGATGCTATTGAAACAATATGAAAATGAATTGAATAACTTTGAAAGTGCATGTACAATATGAAAATGAATTGAATGTTGCACTTTTATAGCTTAGTAGATTACATATATCTCTATTAGAGATGCTATTAAAACAATATGAAAATGAATTGAATAACTTTGAAAATGCATTTACAATATGAAAATGAATTGAATGTTGCATTTTTATAGCTTAGTATATTACATATATCTTTATTAGAGATGCTATTGAGACAATATGAAAATGAATTGAATGTTGCACTTTTATAGCTTAGTACATTATATATATCTCTATTAGGGATGCTATTGAGATATATTCATATAGAAAGTGTTTGAAAGAAGATCTTTGGCGTTTTTGTTAGCAAGTTGAGTGTGTGGCGTTTTTGTTAGCAGGTTGAGTGTGTGCAATGCACTTTAAGTGTTTGAAGATAAATATGATTTAGTAAAGGGATTATAGGAATCATTGATTCAAAGAATAAATATATTAGAAATTGTTGTATTTAAAGGTGATAAATATATTAGAAATTGTTGTACCTAAAGGTGAGGCCTCTTCCATAGCTTGCTTATTATTTAAAAACTCAACATATTACTTGCTAAAATTGAACCTAAAAAAACACCCTTCAAACACAACACACTCAACATATCACTTGCTAAAATTGAACCTAAAAAAACACCCTTCAAACACAACACACTAAACACAAACGACAAAACAGCTCTAGCGAAACCCTAAACCCTAAGCCCAATTGACTAGAATAAATTTCTATTATGAAAAGAATCATCGAATTAAAATGATATATTCTACCAACAACAAAGTAGTTGAGAATATTTCATATCCATATACATATATATTTGTATGTAGTAAGAAATGAAATCACACATGTATTTGCATGGAAACTGTTAGAAATCATATAAGTAGGTGAAAGGAAATGTGTGTTCCATTCCACTACAAAAATATACTACACACTACCAAAACTACACAAAAATAAGAGGCAGAAAGAGTAAATAGGATCTCCATCATTCAATTCGATTCATGGCGATCACCTCCTAATCGACGGCCACCATGAACGGCTCCCTCGGTGTCAGTGCTCCACGTATCAACGAAGCAGCGCTCTCTGTGAGAATCAAGTGTTCCCCCGGGTCGACCCAGAGGGGGAGCTACTATCATATCACCCTCTTCATAATTGTCTTCCTTCGGCTTCGGCCCGCTTATGAAATTCTTCACCGTATCCATGCATCCCACCTTCGAGGTGGGGCTTCCACCTTCCTTTACATGATCGCGGTGTCCGATCACAGTTTCCTTCACGCAACCCACGTTCTCCTTTACTTTCCTTGCAACTCCCTTTTTCTTCTCATGGCTCTCCTCCTCTTCATCAATAGCTGATCGGGCAGCTGCAACGTCTTCAGGCTTAACGAACATGTCCTCCACAGTGCCGGGAGGGCGAGAATACGCTTTGGCTGCTGCAGCGTTTGCTTCTTCGTCTCTGGCCAGCGACCACATTGCGGTTGAGGGCCGATCCATATTCTTCTTTTCCTCACCTTCTGATCTCAACTGGGAGTCCGCCATTCTCAGACATTATTCCAATTACCAAAGCTGAGAAAAAATGATAAAGACTGAATAATAACAGGATAGCCGAAACCCTATTAACTGTAGTACAATGGAACTTGAACAATTGTTTCCAGGGAAACGAGATATTCCGTGTTTCGATTCAAGATGGATATAAGTGGCGAATAAGCGTGGAGGACGAGAAGATTGAAGACAAAGAAACCTACTACTTACACGAGGCTTTTTTTTGGGACGCGTATGCATGGATAGGCTCTCATTCAGCCCGACAAAGTGACACGTAGGTGTTAAGAATAGGGTTTCCCGGTCAGGCCCGGCGCGCGACAATCAAGAGTAAAGTGTCACTCGACAATCAAGAGATCTCGATGCGGGAATCGAGAAATGAAGCGGAAAACGAGAAACGCTCCTGATTTTTCATTAATGCTGCGTCTTTTTTAATCTTTGTACTCTGATGAATATTAATAGACACCGTGTATCTTCCATTATGTTGTGCTTAATGCAAATGTTTTCTGTTTACAATTTTTCTCCAACGATCTATCAACTGCAAATTTGTTGGAAAAATGATCGGTTGAGGTTATTTGATATTTGTGAGTATGGAGTGTAAAGAGACTGGTTTTCAAAAACTGTAGGATTTGGAAGTGAAAGGAGTTGCTTTCGTCGGGCCTTCGGTCAAATGCTGGCACTCTTTATTAGACTACATGCCCTTAAACTGTTAGATCTTAATACGTAATGAACAATTGATTATTTAAAAGGCATCTTTTCTGGAAAATTTATTATTTAAAAAGCATTTTTTATAGTTTTTTTAAATTGGAGAAAGTTGTCATTTGTGGCATTTTGCTGCTACAAATTTAAGGAGGATTGCAGCGATTTGCTTAAATGTTATATGCATTTGAATGTTGCAGTAGTCACTACGATCTCGTGTGTGACTTATTTCAAGGTGCTTGTTTAGTTTGTTTGCAGTGTTTTCATCCCTCTCAAATAATGTTGTTGTTCAAAAAATGTTTTTTCCATTTAGAGAATATAGTATATTTTTCTTTTGTGTATGAGATCTTTTTAAGATAACTATTTTGTTATCAAAGTTTATAGAAATATACATATCTTATTTTATTTGGATTTGAATGTATAAATTCTAATAAAAAAATATATACTCATATTTTTATATGTTTTTTATCCTTTCTCAATAAAATACAATTAAATATTTTCTTTATATTTATATAATCTTATATGTTTTTTATCCTTTCGCAATAAATACAATTAAATATTTGCTATGATATACATGATCATATAATCTTATATGTTTTTTATCCTTTCCCAATAAATACAATTAAATATTTTCTATGATATACAAGATCATAAGAAAGATATTCATTCATATTTTTAATTTCAACTATTTAAAATATGTTTTATTTAAGTTATTATTATTTTTTTTAATAAAAAAAAGTTTTATAAGTTTTTGTTTTGGTATTTTAAAACATTTTCTTTTCAAGATAAACTTAACAATTTATATAAATAAATTATTTAAGTTTTCATTTATAATTGAGTTTTATTTTTATAATTATAATTAAATAATTTAAATTAAGTATTGATATTCTTCTCTATTTATGTTTTTTTTATTTATTTATTTTTTTCATTGGTGAGGTGGGTGGTGAGAATTTAGTTAAATTGACAAATTATATGTTTTTATGCATAAAGATTTTTTCATATTTTGTGCTAGTTTGTGTGGAGTTGGTTGACAAGTTTTTGTGAAACTATGTGATAGATTTCATGGTAGCCCCAAGGGAGCTACTTAACAATAAGTGCTACATATATCATACTAGCCAATGGTATACTATTTGACAAGGTTATATGAGACCGTGTTACATATTTTGTGCTAGTTTGTGTGGAGCTAGTTGACAAGGTTTTGAAATTGTGTCATAGATTTGATTCTATCCCTAGGGGAGATACTTAAAAAGGGTTTTTGAGACCATGTTGAAAATTTTGTGCTAGCCTAATGAAAAAAAAATGCTAATCATGGGGTGTTGGAGCCCTAGCCTTCTTAAAATAAAATGGAGAGAGAAAGTCGTGCCCAAAGATGAGATTTGTTTTTATACCAATTGATAGGACAAAGGTCCACATTGATAATGAAGACCAAACTAAGGATTAACATGAGTGATTATAGGTGATTAATCCTATTTATCATATTTATGATCTGTGGTTCCTTTTATTTTGTATTTATAATGTAAACTTTACAACCAAAGGATACACACACATGTGTGTGTGTGGATTGGTCTAGGAGGTCATATCAAGACTCTCACCCTACATTATGGGTGATAGTGTGTATGTATCAAGACATTCAACCGGTGTTACTAGAAGCTTCACCCAAATTTGTAGGAAACGACAATAATTGGGTTTAAATCAAGTGATCGGGGGGGAATGATTGTTATCCTACACACCCAGGTTCAATTCCCATATGTGACATGTTGAACTCTTAATAAGTAGTATATTATTATAATGGATGTTGTTGTACTTCTATCAAATCTTAATATATATCATATTTGGAATATAAGAACTTTATATGTTAAGCCTAGTTGCATGGAGGGAGCCTCCCAAACCACTTCCATAAGACAATTTGAAACATTTCATTATATATCCCATATAATCATTTTTTATTTTTTTTTTGAATTTAATTTATTATTATATACATATTATACATTAAATAACATATTTTTATACATTTCATTTATATAAATACATCTCACTCCTTTTAATATTAAATTGAATTCATAGTGTTTATTTCATTCATATAAATACATCTCACTTCTTTTAATGTAATTATTAAAATGAATCCATAGTGTTTCTTCTATTGACAAATTGTAGTTATTAAGTTGAATCCACGGTGTGCCACATCAGAGGACAAATTGCAAGGTGACAGAAACCTTTATTAATGCATTGTCGAGATCTAATTTCAAAATTCTTTCACGACTCTCATTGATATTAAGTGTGAGTGCGAGGAGTTGAGGTGATGAAACTTTGGGTGTTCGCGATACCGAGAGTCTTAGATATTGAGATGACAAACTCTAAATATATATTGAGGGATATAATATCTAGGTGATGAAAGTTATATTAATATTGAGATTTTAGGTCATAAACTTTAAATATTGTGGGATATAATATATAGGTGATGAAAGTTACATTAATATTGAGATTTTAGGTCATATACTTTCAATATTGAGGGATATAACATGTAAGTGATGAAATTTGAACGATTGAGAAATATAACATGTAATGATTCATGAAATTTAAACGATATTAGATTTGAGATGACAATTTATTGAAGGATATAAGATTTAATATGTAGGTGATGAAAGTTACATTAATATTGAAATTTTAGGTCATATACTCTAAATATTGAGGGATATAACATATGAGTGATGAAATTTAAATGATATTAGATTTGAGGTGGCAATTTAAATATTGAAGGATATATGATATAATATGTAGGTGATGAAACTTACATTAATATTGAGATTTGAATTTAAAATAATTTAAATAATAAGTTAATAAATAAAATTTATATTCATTTATATAATGAAATTTGTATCAATTTTAATGTTAAGTTTTGAAATCAAACAATTTAAAAATTGAACTGTTAATAATTAATTTAGGTTAAGAAATTTATGATAAAACATATATTAATATAGGTGATGAAATTTAACAGATTAATGTTAAGAAGTGACTTAAAACAATTTAGATATTAAGTGTGAAATTTATATTAATATTGAAATTTTGTGATGGCAGATGTGGTTTGAATCTTTTGGGTAAAGTACACTAGTTTATGTTGAAGGATTAGCTAAGGTTGACATATACTAATGTGGGAAAGCGTTTTCCAAGTAAAGCGAGGTCATCTATGCATGTGGGAAACACCGATATTATCCATGCTTGTGGGGAAGTATCTCTTAAATTTCCTTAAAACTTAAAAAAATATATATAAAAAAACTTATAAATATAAGGAGTGAAATTTATATCAATATTAACATTTGAGGGTCCCCGAGGTGTAGGACAGTCGGTGACAGAGTGTGTTGTTAAGCCACTCCGTGATGTTAAAGTCACCGGTTCGAAACCTGCGGGGACAAGAAATCCAACCATGTTAAGGGTTGGTGTGGCTCAGGCCGGGTGCGATCCCTGGGTGATTTTGACGGCTTAGATGCCCCTGAGTCGCGGTTTCTCAAGCCACAGGTTAATCGCGTTGCCACCAGGTTCCGCACAAATTAACAAACAAAAAAAAATATTAACATTTGAGAAACCAAATTCACAATAAACTTATATTAATGTAGGTAATGAAACTTATATTAATTTTTCAATAGATAAAAACAAACTTGATATCTAAGTTCAAAACAATAAATAGTTTCAAATAACAAACAAATTTATATTAATGTCAAGGTAATGCTATTTATATTGATTTGGGAAAATGTTAAAGATTGATAATTTTATTAAAGATATAAATTGGATATTTGAGTGAATTTTATTAATTTCTTAAAATGTAAAATGTCAACTATAAAAATTTTGTTCAAATTTTTATGAAAATATTCAAAGTTTAAAGGATTTTATAAAAAATGGAAATTAGTTGATCGAGGTGTAAGTAGTTAATATGCAAAATATATTGAAATTGAAATACATTGTTAGTTACTTTAAATTTGAAATTAAAACATATAGTTTAGTTTACTCTTAAATTTATAATTATTATTATTTTATTAAATATATTGTTTAGTGTACTATTAAATTTATGATTTTTAAAAGAAAACAATATTATTAGTCCATGCCATGGAACTATAGCAATGAGTTTGCTTTTGATGTGACATTGATGTGATATTAATTTACCTTTTACCATAAATTTGTGTATGCAATGTAATGTTTAAAATAGGAAAACAAACATATATTTTTGAATATAATAAAAATATTTATGTTTCTTATTTCTAATTGGTTGATAGAATTGAAGTGTTATTGCTCCCTTCACTTATTTCAATATGTAAAATTAATTACATAATCAATGAATTTCACGAATCACCACATTTAAATATAAAAAGTTGTACTATGTATTTATTATTATGCATTATTATATTTATATTATATTTATTATCTAATATATTATTTATTATTATATTTATATTATATTTATGAATATTATAGTTCCATTTAGATTACAGTTCATTATACATTTTGAATAACAAACAACCCTTAATTATTATCTTTTGACAAAAAATATTCATTACTTATGTATTTAGTTATATTAAGTTTCATTGTTCAATATGTATTTCCCAACTAACTAGGCAGAGACTACGTTGCCATACAACCCTTGTTTTTTAAGACATTCTAAATGTATAAATACTCCACTATTTGATAGATACACTTTTATATAATTATATGCTAAAAAAAATCTTTAATATGATATGATTATTAACCTATTATATATATGATGCTAATTATATATGATCAATAAACACATTAAAATCTACTACTTGTATATGATGCTAATTATATATAACCAATGAACATATTGAAATTTACTACTACTACTTGTATATGACCCATGAATATATACTTGTATATGATGCTAATTATATATAACCAATGAACATATTGAAATTTACTACTACTACTTGTATATGACCCATGAATATATTAATATCTATTTGTTATGATGTTAATTATATACAATCAATGAATACATTGAAATCTACTACTTGTATACGACCCATGAACATTCTAAGATCTCCATGTTATGATGCTAATTATATATGACCAATGAACACATTGAAATCTACTTGTATATGACCCATGAACATACTAAAATATTGTTATGGTTTGTAAGAATATATGTTTTTGTCTTCGAAACTTGCAACAATGGTGGATAGACCGTTTCTCTGCCTTTCAGAGACTTGGTATCCTAAGACTACATTGTCATTGCTACTTGCTTGAACGAGGAGATAGGTTGTGGTTACTCGATTTTTCATTTTTTCTGCAACTTTGGGGGTTAGACCGGTACAAACCGTTACTCTACTCTACGAAGACTTTGGTTTCCTTACTAAGGCAGGTTCGGTCATTTAATTTGGTTTTCTTACTGTTACAAAGCTTTCATAAAGAGCTGACGAGGTCTCGGGGGTGGTGTATCTGCTAGTTTTAGTTGAGCCGTTTGGAGTGGGTTTAAAACACGACTTAACTATTTTGTTTACAACTTTTCTAGTTGTGGGTCCTGTTCGTATTTCTGGTTTGATCTTCCTTGGAGAGAGCGCTCTCTGTAGTTATTGCAGGTTCTTAAAAGTTTTTAAATGATCTTTATTGTCACCTGGGGATTCACTTCATGTCTTTCTGAGGTGGATAGGTCCGTGTATTTTCAATAGTACCTAAGCTGTTAAGCTAGCTGTTGGCTTGTTTCGAGGAGGGTTAGGTGGCTGACTCCGATCTCACCATGAGGAAAGCTAGAGTCACGGCTTTAATGTGCGCAAAAGACGAGGCCAGCTGGAAACAAGCCGAATTGTTTAACGAGGTCCCCGAACTTAATGGATTACAGAATGACAAGTAAATTCCTTTGCTAGTGCACCTTACCTGTCTAGGCCGAGTCCTTGCCGCCAGGAGGAGTTTGTATTAGGCACGAATAGGTCGTCTAGAGCAAGGTTTAACGGTGTATCCAGAGTAAACTCCTCTAGACAGAAGAGAAGAGGTCTGGCTTCTGTGGAAGAACCGGTTGCTAAGACAGTCAAAACATCGTTTAGTAGGTTAGACCAGAGAGTTTTTAAACCGTGGAAAGTAAAGAAAGAAAGAAAGTATTGTTAACGTCCACGAGGCTAAAAATAGCCTATGGGACAGATTGTTTTTCCATCGAGGCTAAATAAAGTTAAGCGAACGTTTATCCTTGGCTCTGACATTGGCCTCGAAGATGCTTGCACGATGGCTTTGTGCACGCTTGTTGGGAGGTATTCTTATCACAAGTTCATACAGGTGCCCATTGAGAGTTGGGTGGATTCAACGTGGAAACCACTTTTAGGATACTCTCCCGAGGTATTCTATCTAGCCCGTGGTTGGTTCGGTTTCAAGTGTAGGAATCCTGAGGAAGCTTCTTTGTTATTGGAGTCTTGTTGGGTGGTGGAGGGAGGCACTATTATGTGTAAGCTCCCTTAACCGTATTGAACCGCCGTCAGCTCATTCGGAAACCAATCGGAACCGTATTCCCCTTAACTGTATTGAACCACTGAAACCAACCGGAACTGTATTCAACTGCCATAGCTCATTCGAAAACCAATAGGATGTAACTGTTTTCTTGTTGGGAGCTTCTAGAATGGTCCATTACTCCATCTATGGTTCTCTACCTGGATATGTGGAACAATTAACACATAGCCAACAAAAGCTTGATGGAAGCTTGGCTATAAAGACTTATGTTTGGTCCCCAAGCTTGCTTAATTCAATCAATTCCCTTCAGTCTTACACCATCAATCAGAGTGAGCAGAGCTTGGGAGTACCATACTGAAAGCAAAACTAGTGTGGAACTGGAAAAACTTCTACAACAATTAGTCAAACTCAAGCAGCATCAATGGCTGGAGGTATGATCCATTTGGCATCTAAATTTTGATTCTTTTAAAGAGTTTTTATTCCGCATATTTTAGAATCGATTTAAAGCTAACATTTGGTATAGAGCCATTTTATCTCTGCCTTGGTGTTTTGGAGAAAGACAGGTTTATTCTGTCTCGATGCGTCCCTATTGGGTTTTCCTTGCATTTTCTCTGCACATTTTAATGCATATTGTTGTACGTCTATCCATATTAAGATGGCAGAACCATACATTTCTGTGCATCTTTCTTTTATAATTTGGTTGTACGTTTTTAAATGAAATTGATGTGCTCTATACAGAGAGGTTTCATTGCATTGTTGTGCGTCTTTAGGTTATTTTACTATACATTTTTCCCTAAGGAGAATAGCATCTATACACTTTGCTTCTGAGTCACACAATAGTTAGAAGCCAAGGGGCATAGTTTTATGTCAAATATAGTAGTTTTAGATAGGAATTGCTTGATGCACTCCTTCATTGTTATTACATGTAAATGTGTTTGCAATTCGGGTAATCTTTTATGGTCATTAAAATAATTTCTTTCTTAACCTCTAATTAAAAACATGCTATTTTGAATGAGTATACATCGTTGAATGTTAAGCATGAATATTGTAGTTTTATTTATGCAATTTATAATTGTTCTCACATCAAGTTAAATTTTATGCATAAAAGAAATAATGTCTAGTGATCCATATATATATATATATATATATATATATATATATATATATATATATATATATATATTTTGATTAGAGAATAGCCACAACATCTCTAATTAAATAATATTATATATTATGATTGATTAAGATCACGTAAAGAATATTTAGACATTAATTATAATTAATTATACTAAATATAGTAAATTTTATCCTACAAGAATTTTTATTATATTTATATATAATTAATTAGGATAAAACATCAAATTATTCATAACTTACCCACAGGACTTATGAATTGATAGTTGTATCATAAAGTTCAAATTGAATCTGCTTGAATTGAAAATTTAGCCCACAAGCAATTTTTATGTCATTAGATTCAAATTTAAGCATGAATTTACATTGGTAAAGCATGAAATTTTATCTTTTAGCTGGCCTCAATTTTAACGTAAGCATGTGATCTTTAATTTTATGCAGTTGTACAACCTACAAATTTCTCTGAAATTCATTGTGATATCCTTGAACTTAAGGGAGATAACTATAGGGTCTGGAAGGAGAGAGTTCTCCTTCATTTGGGGTGGATGGACATAGATTATGCTATTAGGAAAGATGAACCACCAGCACTCATTAATACCAGCACTACAGCGGACATCACACTTTATGAGCGATGGGAGCGATCTAATCGCCTAAGCATGATGTTCATTAAGACTAAAATTTCAGGTGGTATTTGTGGTTTCGTTGATTAGCATGAAAAGGTCCGAGACTTAACTATGGCTCAACTGAAGAAACTCGAGGTTGAAATATTGGAGTCTTTCCTGGTGCACTACATCCTGAACACCCTTTCGCACCAATACAAACCCTTCAAAATCTCATACAACACACATAAGGATAAATGGTCAATTAATGAACTCATGACCATGTGTGTTCAAGAGGAAGAGAGACTGGTGATGGAACTGGGAGAAAGTGCAATGCTGGCAACACATGGAAAGGGCAAATCTCAAGCCAATAAGAAAGGGAAAGGTAAAGTACCTCCCCAAGCTGATATCAAGAAGAATTCCAAGTGTTTCTTCTGTAAAAAGAAAAGACACATGAAAAAAGAATGCGCCAAATTTCAGAAATGGCTTGCAGACAAAGGTAATGCAATCTCGTTTGTTTGTTATGAATCTAATATGGTCAATGTCAATATTAACACCTGGTGGATTGATTCTGGATCAACAATTCACATTTCGAATTCCTTGCAGGGTTTGCAAAACCTAAGGAAGCTAGTGGGAAGTGAGCAAAGCATCTTATCAGGAAACAAGATGGGATCGCATGTGGAAGCTATAGGAACATGCTATTTAACTTTAAGTAGTGGTTTTGTTTTAGAATTAGAAAAGACCTTTTATGTTCCAAGTTTTTCTAGAAACTTGATTTCAGTTTCAAGGCTTGTACCTTTTGGATATTCCTTCAA
>ML791806.1:35808-51621 GCA_009831015.1 Picea engelmannii
AACCAGGAACATAGTTTCTGAGAAGGATCATTCAGAATCTCAACCTTCCACCCCAAGTGATAGATTGGTTATTGTTCACAGCACCCCTCAAGTACAAACTGGTGTCGAACAACCAATTGTTGAAGTTCCACAAGCTGCTGACGGCATTCCAATAGATCAGATAGTTCAAGAGTTTCCAAGAACTTTTGAACAATGAGTTGAACCACATACTTCTCAGGAAGATGGTGGTACAACATTAAGAAGATATACTAGACCAAAGAGATCAGCAATTCCTGATGATTATGTTGTGTATCTGCAAGAATCTGACTATAACATTGGAGCCGAAAATGATCTCGAGTCCTTTTCACAAGCCATGAGTTGTAAAGAATCAGAATTATGGTACGATTCCATGAAGGAAGAGATGAATTCTATAAAGAGTAACGAAGTCTGGGATCTTGTTGAGTTGCCTAATGGTGCAAAAGCCATTGGATGTAAATGGGTCTTTAAGACAAAGAAAGACTCATTGGGCAACATTGAGATACAAGGCAAGACATCTTTCTAAAGGATTCAATCAGAAAGAAGGAATCGACTACACGTAGACTTTCTCTCCTATATTTAAGAAAGATTCCTCGCGTGTAATTATGGCATTAGTAGCCCATTTCAACTTGGAGTTGCAACAAATGGATATGAAAATGACATTTCTCAATGGAGATCTAGAGGAGGAGGTTTACATGAAACAACCTGAAGTATTTCCCTCTAGTGATGGTGAGCAATTGGTTTGCAAACTCAAGAAATCCTTATATGGTTTAAAACAAGCATCCCGCCAATGGTATTTGAAATTCCATAATGTAATTTCTTCTTTTGGTTTTGTAGAAAACATTATGGATCAATGTATATACCTGAAAGTTAGTGGGAGTAAAATTTGTTTTCTTATTTTATATGTGGATGACATTTTGCTAGCAACCAATGATAAGGGTTTGTTGCATGAGGTGAAATAATTTCTCTCTAAAAATTTCGATACGAAGGATATGGGTGAGGCATCTTATGTCATTGGCATTAGGATCCATAGAGACAGATTTCGAGGCATCTTGGGTCTGTCTCAGGAAACCTATATTAATAGAATTTTAGAGAGATTTCGGATGAAGGATTGTTCACCATGTATAGCTCCCATTGTGAAGGGTGATAGGTTCAATTTGAACCAATGCCCGAAGAACGACTTGAAAGGGAACAAATGAAGAACATTCCATATGCTTCTGCTGTCAGAAGCCTAATGTATGCTCAGGTCTGCACAAGACCCGACATTGCATTTGTTGTGGGAATGTTGGGACAATATCAGAGTAATCCAAGTATAGACCACTGGAGAGTTGCAAAGAAAGTAATGAGGTACCTTCAAGGAACCAAAAACTACATGCTTATGTATAGACGGACGAACAATTTGGAAGTAATTGGCTACTCAGATTTTGACTTTGCTGGATGTTTTGATTCACGCAAATCAACATCGGGATACACTTTTATGATGGCCGGTGGAGATGTATCATGGAGGAGTGCCAAACAGACCTTGATTGCCACTTCCACTATGGAAGCCGAGTTCTTCTCCTGTTTTGAGGCTACTTTACATGGTGTATGGATTACGAGTTTCATTTCTGGGCTTAGAATTATGGATTCTATCTCCAAGCCATTGAGAATGTATTGTGACAATTCAGTTGCTATTTTTATGGCTAAAAAGAACAAAAGTGGGAGTCGAAATAAACACATTGACATTAAGTATTTAGCCATAAGGGAACACGTTAAAGAAAAGAAAGTGGTCATTGAGCACATCAGCACTGAGTTGATGATCGTTGATCCTTTGACTAAGGGCATGCCACCGTTTAAATTCAAGGAGCATGTAATGAATATGGGACTTGGTTCCATTATGTAGTTTCTCATTGTATGGACAATGTTATTTTAATGAAATTCTTAATTATTGTGATGTTTTCCTCATATTTATGTGCACCTTAATTTGATTTGAGAGAATTCATCTGTGTAGGACCAAGAATCAACATAAGGTTTATTCATTAAGAAATTGTTGCCACATAAATTATAAAAGAAATAAATACATAGTAATACATGGAAGATAATACTCGTCATAAGAGGACTTATCGCCATGATTCATGTATCTATTACTTAATACAGATTATCAATAGGTTTTAAGATGAGACATTAATATTGGAAGTATGGACCAAGTGGGAGAATGTAAGCTCCCTTAACCGTATTGAACCGCCGTCAGCTCATTCGGAAACCAACTGGAACCGTATTCCTCTTAACTGTATTGAACCACCGAAACCAACTGGAACTATATTCAACTGCCACAGCTCATTCAGAAACCAATAGGATGTAACTGTTTTCTTGTTGGGAGCTTCTGGAATGGTCCATTACCCCATCTACGGTTCTCTACCTAGATATGTGGAACAATTAACACATAGCCAACAGAAGCTTGATGGAAGCTTGGCTATAAAGACTTCTGTTTGGTCCCCAAGCTTGCTTAATTCAATCAATTCCCTTCAGTCTTACACCATCAATCAGAGTGATTAGAGCTTGGAAGTTCCATACTGAAAGAAAAACTAGTGTGGAACTGAGAAAACTTCTACAACAATTAGTCAAACTCAAGCAGCGTCAATGGCCAGAGGTATGATCCATTTGGCATCTAAATTTCGATTTTTTTAAAGAGTTTTTATTCTGCATATTTTAGAATCGATTTAAAGCTAACATTATGTTGAAGTAGTGGTGAATTACTTTCGACCCTTCAAAGGATTATTTTCAACTCCGCCACCTCTGGGTTTTGCTTCCTAGTCTTCCACTTCAGTGGTGGAACAAGTGGGCTTTAGCTGAGATTACAAATGGACTTGGCTGGTTTCTCACCATGGATGAAGAAGCACTTTTAGCACTAGAAAAATGAATGTGTAGAGTTCTAGTTGAGATTGAAATCCACACTGGCCTTCCAGAAGTAGTTGAGCTGGAGTGGAGGGGGATTTTGAGAGTGCAGAGACTCGTTTTTTGGGTATTCATTTTTGGTGTACCCGATGCAAACAGGCATGACACCTTCGTCGTGAGTGCCATGGTGGCTTCCCAGATGATTCATCATCCGAATCCTCTTTTCTACGTATACCTATCAACACTGATCCTCTAGAAGTGTCGTCGGGGGTATGGAATGCCTGTTTTTCTGGAGATGAGCCTCCTGAGGATGAAAGGATAGACTACAACTTTTCGAGTAAGTTAAGGAAACTTTGTCCCATCCTTTTCTTTTCAATCTCCTCTTGGGAACGAGATTCACTTGATAAGTCATTTGGTCAAGGTTCTTTATCCTCTTAGTTTGCAGAGCCTGCAAAATCCCCGAAAATGGAGCCCCTTCTGGATTTGTTTCCGTTGTTGAAGAAATGGATTACGGGGTGTAAGTCCCCTCGGGATGGTGAGCAGAACTCTCCTTTAGAAATTTCTTTCTTATCGACGGGTCAGCCTATTAACCCTTTAGGTGGTCCTTCGACTATTTCTATGGCAGAGCCGCCTTGGTTAGAGGGTGACTTGGGGAGGGGTGGGATCCTGCTAGCTTCATTGTCTTTGGGAGAGGGAAACTGTGTGGGACATGCTTCAGTTGTTTGTTTAGAACATTTGTTGAGTGAGACTGAAGTGGCCCTTTTCTCTTCAGTCCAATATTTACGACGTAGTGTTGGTTTAAGGGATATGGAGCGGGGTGAATATAGTCTTAGTTTAGTTCTAGACTCCTTAGTCCCAGCTCTACATGAGATTCTTGATCTGAAACCTCTGACTACTTTCAAGGGAAAGATAGTCATTTCTCAAGTTTTTTCTTCTTATACCTCGATTAATGACATTATCGGTTCCAGGGGAGGGAAACTCGTTTCAGAAGCTAAGGGATTTTCTTGGTCATGGGGTCTGGGATGTGAGATCTCACCTATAAAGACTCGTAGTGCTAGGAAGCGAGCTGAGGTTTCACTGACAGAGCTGGTTATCATTTCTTTGACTGAACATGATCATGGGGTGCTTAGAGGCATTAAAGCCATAGCATGCACTAAATCATGATCTTGTTGTCACTAAATATTAGGGGAGTGGGGGTCTCCCAAAAATTGGCTTCGGTGCTTCGTATTTTTATTTTAAACTGGCATGACATTATTTTCTTTTAGGAGACTTTGGTTGATGAATCAAGGGCTAGAACTTTCTTATCAAAACTAAAATTTTCTTGGTATTCGACTGTTGTAAGCTCTGTAGGCATATCAGGGGGCCTGTTGGTGGCGTGGGATCTCGAAAAGTTGAACGCAAACCTTATATATGCTGTGGTGGTTTACTTGTGACAGGTATCAGTGTAGACCTAAAGGAGAAACTGTCGTTTTTAAACGTGTATGGCCCTTGCAGTGACATAATGTTTTTTTGGCAAAAAATTGGGGATAGAGGTATCTTGTCTATTAAAAATTTGATAGTAGCGGGTGACTTCAATTTCACATTGAATGAAGGCGAAATATGGGGAGACAATGGTCTTCCCGATCCTTTGGCATTGTTCTTAAAATACTTGTTCGTTGAAGGAGGTCAAGTGGACATCTTTCCAGATGAGGTGGTGCCTATGTGGCAGAATGGAAGAAAGGGTGCATATAGTATCATGAAGAGATTAGACAAGACTTTTGTATCGACGGACTTGTTGAGGAAATTTTCCAAATACAGTGCATGGGTGGTGCATCCATTTATTTTGTATCACGCTTCAGTCCTTCTTCAGCTTCATGGAATTTTCCAACGTAAAAATTATCCTTTCAAATTAAATTTTGGTTGGTTACAGGAGGAAGAGTTTTCACAGATAGTTAATGAAGTTTGGAAGGATCCAAAATTTCTGCAGGAAACAAGACTGCAAAGAAGACTGGTATGGAAGATAAAACGTTTAAAATTGGTTGTAAAGAGGTGGGTAACAAGGTTCAAAAACCTCTCGGCTAAAAAATTGGGTCTTTTAGAAGTGGAATTACAGACTTTGTATCAATCATCCCTTACAAATTTGAACAATGAGGAGTTGAGAGGTATGATAAAAGAGAAGGAATTGGAGAGATTGAAGCTTCTAGCAGCGGAGGAAGACACCTGGAGATAGAGGAGCTGGGCGCTTTGGTTAAAGAGTGGGGATCGGAATACTAAGTATTTTCATCACTTTGCTAGTGATCGAAAAAACCAAAAAATAGATTTGGGAAATTAAAACAGAGTCTGGTCATGAAGTTTCGGGCCAAAAGGAATTAGAAGAGGAGGTGGTAAATTATTTTAAAATTTTGGGATCGGCAGCGGGCATCATTAGTGAAGAGCAGACAAATCTAGCAAGTCTCTTTCCTAGCATGGTTACAGGTGAATAATCTCTTCTTTTAGAGAGACCACGTTCTTTAGAATATTTGTCGAGTATTTTAAAGGTTTTTTCAAAAGATAAAAGCCCAAGCCCGGTGGATGGATTGTGGAATTTTTTGTCCATTTATTTGAGTTGGTTGGGGAGGATCTCTTAGGGATGGTAGAGGAATCAAGAAGAAAGGGAGAATTTATTAAATTTCTTAATGTCACTTTTCTTGTACTTATCCCAAAAAACCATCTACTTTCGATGATTTTCGACCTATTTCACTCTGTAATCTCTGTTACAAAATTATTGCAAAAATTTTGGCAAATAGGCCGTGGCCTATACTGTCAAAAGGTTTAGTGGAAGAACAACTGGGTTTTCTTTAGGGCAGACAAATCCTAGACGCTGTGGGCACGACACATGAATGCCTCCATAGTATAAAAAAGAAGAACCAAAAGGCTCTCATTCTTAAACTTGATCTTAAGAAGGCATATGATTTAATCAACTGGGAGTTTCTTAGAATGATTTTGATTAACACTAGTTTTGGTTTGACAGTTATGAATTGGATTATGAGCTGCGTCACAACAGTTTCTTATGTAATCCTAGTTAATGGAGAACCATCTGATTTTTTTCAAAGAGGAAAATGCCTTATACAGGGCTACCGATTATCTCCTTTACTTTTTATTTTGGTGATGGAGGGTCTGAGTATTCTCCTTAAAAAGGAAAAAGAGGCCGAGAAGCTATCTAGCGTTAAAGTTGCAAGGATCACTAAAATTATACATCTCCTTTTCGTCGACCATATATTGATCTTGTCTAGAGCCAGTGTTGTAGAATGGAAGGTGATAGCTGGATCTTTGAATACTTTCTTAAATTCTTTGGGTTTAGAGATAAATGTGGAAAAGTCCACTTTTCATGTGGTGAGCGTGGAGGAGTTGGGGCTGGCGCCTTTTAAAGAGATTTTTCCTTTTAGTTTCGTCTCTATAGATGTAGGATTCAAGTACGTGGGATTTTTTCTCAAGTCAAATTGTTACAAATCTAAGGATTGTCGCTGGCTTATTAAAAAGTTTGAAAGAAGAATTGACCACTGGTGTAATCATTGGCTTTCTCTAGGTGGAAGACTGGTACTGATCAAGGCAGTCCTGGAGAGTCAACCGATGTATTGGATGTCCATGGCTGCAGTCCCCAATTCTATTCTGGTAAAAATTTAACAACTTATCTTCTCCTTTTTATGGTTGGGATGCAGTGAGAGGAAATAAATACATCTCTCTAATTGGGAGACTATTGCTAGGCCTAAGAAGGTTGGAGGCTGGGGGATGAGAAATATTTCTTTATTCAATAAAGCCTTAGCGACAAAAACCTTGTAGAGAGGGTTGACCAAAGCGAAAATCTAGCACAAAGTCATTAAAGACAAGTACTTAAATTTTATTTCAATGTCAACTTGGTTTAGATCGGTCAATAGATCACATGGTTCGCCATCACTAGTTTGGATAAATATTTTAAAAGATTTACTGCTTTTAGATCATTGGTTGTGCTGGAAACCTGGTAATGGAGAGATAGTTGAGGCATGAAGGGATCGTATTATGGGATTGGGTCAACAATCTTTCTTATCTATTGAACTTCTTTCGGCTTTAAAGCTTCAGGGGGTCACTTTTCTTTACCAATCTCTTAACTATACTAATTCGGAACCTCTTAACACTTATTGGATTGAGGCCTCATAGGTTGGACTCAATGGGGAACTTTCATCAGAATGGGAAGATTATAGAAGTGCGCTCTCGGGCGCAGGCATCCAGTTAATTGATATTGAAGATGATTTGATGTGGTCGGGAGGAGACGGGTCTGGGTTTCCCTCAGTAAGTAATCTTTATAGGGCTCTGTATGAGAGTTTGTGGCTACACTCAACAAAATGATGGTGTTATAAAATATGGAAGTGGAACATTGCTCTTAAATTAAAACATTTCTTCTGGCTTATCTTGAGAAACAAAGTTCTCACGTGGGAAAACTTGTTAGCAAAAGGATGGGAAGGTCCGAGTTTCTGCATTCTATGTAGAAGGAATCTAGAGACTCAAAACCACTTGTTTATTTTCTTCCCTTTCTCTCGTCAAGTTTGGATTAGTATCACGGGGATTCTCAAGTCTCAGCTGTCTTGGGATAGGAACACAACCGAAGATTGTCTATCAATTTGGGCCAGATAACACCCAAATTTGATCAAACTTCTAGTTTATGTCTGCTAGTTCTTATGGATGGAGAGGAATATAATATTATTTAACAATGAGTATAATTCTCCTCACGTGGTGGCTTTTAAGTCCATAGGTTCTTTTAATGCTTGTCTAACTCCCCATAAAATCATCTCTCTTCATAGGTTCAAAAGACCACCCTAGCTCCAACAACTAGTGGGGTGGTTTGATGGAGCGACTACTGCTGATGGAACAAACAATGCAGCGGGATGCGTTATCAATATAAATGCCAATACATCGTTCAAGTGGACCTTCAACACAGGAGCTGGGACAAACAATAGAGAGGAATTGCTGGGGGTTTGGACTACACTTTTCTTGTCATTAAGATTACACATTAGATTGGCATAAGGGTACCGGGAGTCTCCAAAGTTTGGTGTTGGAAGGCTGAAAGGATCAAATCAAAAGGCTAAGCACTTTGTTTGAAAATATCTCCTTTAATCATACTTATAGAGATTTCAATAAGGAAGCAGATGTTTTCTCAAATAATGCACTTAGAGATCAAGTTCACCGAGGTGTGATTATCTATACTCAATGGGAAGACAACACGCAAAGACCTTTTAGGCAAATTAAAGTATAATAATTACATAGGACTCATGACATGACCCGTGAACACATGAGATCTACTTAGATGTTATGGTATGGAATGTCATAACTATGTGCATAGATTTATGACTTTGGAAGATGCATCAAAAGTTTCCCACGATTTTTAATTGAATTTAGGGTTAGTGAGCAACTCATGTAACAAAATGCCTATGGAAAAAATTGGGAACATCGTTTCTATGTTATTGTAGTTGTAAAATTTTGAGAAGTTTATGGTTAGTGGGCAACTCATGTAACAAAGTGTTTATGGAAAAAATTGGTAGCATCGTTTCTATGTTATTGTACTTGTAAATTTGTGAAAACCCTATCTAAAAATGTTAGATCATAAACTATACCTCTATTTTTAATATTATATCCATATCAAATGCTTTTATTTATTTTTGTGCTTGATAAGAATTCCCTCTTATTGTAACTTTGGAAATGAATTGAATGTTGCACTTTTATAGTTTAGTAGATTACATATCTCTCTAATATGATTATATTAGGGATGCTATTGAAAAAAGTGTTTGAAAAAATATCTTCGGTTTGTTTTTGTTAGCATATTGAGTGTGTGCAAAGTGTTGTTTTTGTGAAGATGCATGTAAATAATTGAATATAAATATGATTGAGTAGAGTGATGATAAGAATCCTTGATGCCTATTCCAAGAATAAATATATTAGCAATTGTTGTACTTAAAGTTGAGGATTTTTGATAACTTGCTTATTTAAGAGCTAAACATATCACTTGTTGGAATTGCTTTTTCGATAGCTTACTTATTTAAGAGCTCAACATATCACTTGCTAGAATTGAACCTTGGGTGGAGAAAAACACCCCTCAACACCAAAAAAAAAATCATCCAATTAAAAAACTAACCTTTACAATACTTATAAAATCAAGATATTTCATATCTTCAACTTGAAATATTTCATATTTCATATCCACATATTCTTCCCAACAAAGCAGTTAAGAATATTTCATATCCATATACATATATATATTTGTATGTAGTAAGAAATGAAATCACACAAGTATTTGCATGGAAACTGTTGAAATCATATAAGTAGGTGAAAGGAAACGTGTGTACCATTCCACTACAAAAATATACTACACACTACCAAAACGAGACAGAAATAAGATGCAGAAAACGAGACAAAAATAAGTGGCAGAAAGAGTGAATGGGATCTCCATCATTCAATTCGATTCATGGCGATCACCTCTTAATCGACGGCCACCATGGACGGCTCCCTCGGTGTCAGTGCTCCACGTATCAACGAAGCCCCGCTCTCTGTGAGAATCCAGTGTTCCCCCGGGTCGACCCAGAGGGGGAGCTACTATCATATCACCCTTTTCATAATTGTCTTCCTTCGGCTTCGGCCCGCTTATTAAATTCTTCACCGTATCCATGCATCCCACCTTCGAGGTGGGATTTCCACCTTCCTTTACGTGATCGTGGTGTCCCATCACAGTTTCCTTCACGCAACCCACCTTCTCCTTTACTTTCCTTGCCACTCCCTTTTTCTTCTCATGGCTCTCCTCCTCTTCATCAATAACTGATCGGGCAGCTGCAACGTCTTCAGGCTTAACGAACATGTCCTCTACAGTGCCGGGAGGGCGAGAATACGCTTTGGCTGCTGCAGCGTCTGCTTCTTCGTCCCTGGCCAGCGACCACATTGCGGTTGAGGGCCGATCCATATTCGTCTTTTCCGCACCTTCTGATCTCAACTGGGAGTCCGCCATTCTGAGACAGTATTCCGATTACCAAAGCTGAGAAAAAATGATAAAGACTAAATGGTAACAGGATAGCCGAAACCCTAGTAACGGTAGTACAATGGAACTTGAACAGTTGTTTCCAGGAAACGAGATATTCCGTGTTTCGATGATTCAAGATATGGTAGATGGATATAAATGGCGAATAAGCACAGGACGCAGATTCAGAGGGAGATCTGTGCGTGGAAGACGAGAACATTGAAGACGAGAATCCTACTACTTACACGAGGCTTTTGTTGGGACGCGTATGCATGGATAGGCTCTCATTCAGCCCGGCAAAGTGACACGTAGGTGTTAAGAATAGGGTTTCCCGGCCCGGCCCGGCGCTCGACAATAAAGAGTAAAGTGTCCCTCGGCAACTTTTAAAATGGAAATGGTACCTGTGGAATCGAGAAATGAAGCCACCTGTGGGGAGATCTCGAAGCCGGAATCTAGAAATGTTCCTGCTTTTTCATTAATGCTGCGTCTTTTTTAATCTTTGTACTCTGATGAATATTAATAGACACCGTGTATCTTCCATTATGTTGTGTTTAATGCAAATGTTTTCTGTTTACAATTTTTCTGTGTATCTTCCATTATGTTGTGCTTAATGCAAATCAGAACGACTAATTTCTCCAAGGATCTATCAACGGCAAATTGCAAATTTGTTGGAAAAATGACCGGTTGAGGTTATTTTGTCTTTGTGATTATGGAGTTGCCTTCGCCCGGCCTTCCTTGGGTCAAATGCTGCCACTTACGAGAGTGTAATGTATGTCAAATGCTGCCACTTACTAGAGTGTAATGTATGTGTTTATATGAGATTTTTCCAGGTAACGATTTTATTGTTAAAGTTTATGAAGGTATGGTTAGAGATCTAATGTTCATAACTTTTTAGCATTTTTAAAAGCTTTCGTTACCCTGTTTACTTTTTAACATTTACTTAATATGATTAAGAAATTAATGTGTGACCATCTAATTGCCACGTTTACGTTTAAATAATTAACAAACTTAATTGAAATTACAAATTTATTCCACTATTACCTGTTTATCATTTTACAGTATTAGATTCACATTTGTGCCAAATTTACTTATAAAAGCCTTATTACGCCGGTATACCTATTGGAGATGGGCACAATTAATCACCTTTTAATCTAAAATTCTAATCTGATGGCTAACAATTGAAGATGCTGGCATATTCTTAGTCGTCCTCCCAAATCAATGAATGTAATTTACTATTCATAACTTCCTTGTATTTTTGAATGCATCCTTTAATCTGTTTACTTTTTAACATTTACCTAATCATATTAAGAAATTACTGTACCACCACATGATTTCCATTTTTGGGATTACCAGATTTGAATTATTAGTATCCACCTTTCAACTTCAATAACAATGTTCCAATTTCTGTAATGTTTCGAGACTGCACTTATCACATAAAAACAGTTCACAACTTGAACCGTTGATCAATTGAAAACTAGTGTGCCACTTTGTGCAAACAAAACATAGTCCTCCATACAGCAGACGATTGTGCCAAGTCTCGCAACTGAAACCGTCTCTTCCATAGAGTAGACGACATATACCACAGCAAAGAAAACCGTTGTGCCACTCAGGCACGAGAGAAAACAGTTGTGCATATTATTTTAATGCCACGTAAATGTTATTTAAAAAACCATTGTGCCACATCGTAGGAGAGAAAACCATGGCAGACGCAAGAGAGAAATTCTTTCACTGTTTTGGCTTTAAGGTTATATGTAAAGTTTACAATTAAGTTTTAAAGTTATAGTTACAGTTTTCATAATCTTCCTTTACCTATTATGGTCTTTCCACGTTTATTAATCACAAATTATATGACTGTGTTAGTTACTAGTACAGCCGCTAACTCGCGGCTGAGAACGCCTAAAGGGCGGACAGCTGAAATCCGTGGTGCAGATAGGTGAGGAAAGACAGAAAATGAAACGCACAGGTAGCCAGAAAATGAAACGCCTAGACAGTTGAGGAAATCTAAATGGTAATCTGGAAGGTTAATCATTTAAACGTGGCAATCATATAGTGTTACAGTAATTTCTTAATATGATTAGGTAAATGTTAAAGAGTAAACAGGGTAACGGATGCATTCAGAAATACAAGGAAGTTATGAAGAGTAAATCATATTCATTGATTTGGGAGGACGACTAAGAATATGCCAGCATCTTCAATTGTTAACCATCAGATTGGAATTTTAGATTAAAAGCTGATTAATTGTGCTCATTGTCAATAGGTGTACGCCTTTCGACGTAATTACAATCATTTAACCTTTAAACGTTCACCAACAACTAGTCTATAGTATGGTATAAAAAATCATAAGAAATATATTCATTCATATTTTTAATTTCAATTATCTCTCCGGGTATTTTTCCCCATTCAGACCACAGTCACGTATAAACTTGCTCAAATTTCCTATCTCGGTAGGAATCCCACCATCGGATTAATTCCTCCCATTTTCAAATTATTGGAGACGTCGAGCAATCGGAGAGCTATTAGATTAGTGACCTGACTCGGAGGCCTGAAATACCCTTGGAAATATATTCATTCATATTTTTAATTTTAATTTTTTAAAATATGTTTTACTTAATTATTTTTTTTTAAATTAAAATAAAAAGTTTTATAAGTTTTTGTTTTGATATTTAAAAACATTTTGTTTTTAGATAAATTTAACAATTTATATAAATTATTTAAGTTTTCATGTATAATTGAGTTTTATTTTTATATTTATAATTAAATAATTCAAATTAAGTATGAGCATTTTTTCCATAACTGTTATAACTTAAATTGGCAGGTGGTGATAAAATAACTTAAATTGAAAATAAATATACAGTTATAACAATTACTTTCTTAACTATGCTTTTATTTTTATTTTTATATTTATAATTAAATAATTCAAATTAAGTATGACCATTCTTCTCCATAACTGTTATAACTTAAATTGGTGGGTGGTGAGAAAATAATTTAAATTGAAAATAAGTGTACAACTTAAATTGATGAGTGGTGAGAAAATAACTTAAATTGAAAATAAGTATACAGTGATAACAATTACTTTCTTAACTATGCTTTTATTTTTATATTTATAATTAAATAATTCAAATTAAGTATGGGCATTTTTCTCCATAACTGTTATAACTTAAATTGGCGGGTGGTGAGAAAATAACTTAAATTGAAAATAAGTGTACAGTTATAACAATTACTTTCTAAACTATGCTTTTCTAACTGTACTTGTTATCAATTACTTTTGAAAATTATTCAATGTTGATTTTATACTCTTTTTTTTTCTTAACGAAGAAAGTTGCCATAGCCCTCAAATTCCAAAGTCAGGAATTAGAGAAGGTAGTTTAAAATTTGATACATGTCAAGACAAAAATAAATACGAAATAGAGAAATATATAAGGATATGTATTAAAAGGGTTTCAAAAAAATAAAGGATTTGTCATTTTTTTTCCTTCCACAACAGGTTGTCATGTTAAATCTTTACCACTAGAAGACCTTTGAATTTTGACCTTGGTAACTTTGACATGGGGAACCTTGACCTCAAGAACCATGAACTCATGAACTTTGACCTGAGGAACTATGGCCTTCGAAACTTTGACCTGAGGAACTATGACTTCAAAAGCTATGACCTCAAGAAATTTGGCCTCAATAGCTATGACTTCAAGAAATTTGGCCTCGATAGCTATGACCTCAAGAAATTTGACCTTGAGAACTATGACGTCAATAACTATGGCCTCAATAAATTTGACCCTAAGAAATTTGACCTTAGGAATTATGACTTCAGAAACTATGACCTCGAAAACTTTGACCTTTGAAATTTGAACTCAGGAACTCTGACGAACTTTGACCTCAGGGACTATGACCTCAGGAGCTATGACCTTAGGAGCTTTGACATTAGAACTTTGACCCAAGGAACTAAGACTTGAGGATATTTGACCCGAGAAACTATGATCTAAGGAACTTTTACCTTGAGAAATTTGACCTCGAGAACTATGACCTATGGAGCTTTGACCTCAGGAAGTATGACCTAAGGAACTTTCACCTTAGGAACTATGACCTCATGAACTATGAATACACTAAATAAATTCAAACATTATGTTTTAAGCAAGCATATGGTTGTCAAAGTGTCATTCCCACTGGAAAATATTTGTTGTCCCAAACTTATCTTCAAGGTAAGATGGCTAACTGAGTTGCTAAGATTTGAGAATTTGACATAAAAATCCTAATTGTCAAAACTATGGTAAAAATTTAACTCTCTTCAAGATTGAAAGCCCCTCATGATGAATCTCTAAACATCCTTAAGGACAAAGACTCTTTGTTTGTTGTTTTTGTGGTTCAATGTTTTGATATTGACCTTGATATAATTGTTGATACATAGTTTTGATACGTGAAGTTACAAAAGAAAATGGTTTTCAATGTCTTCAATCAATTGTTCCATATGTTGATTTGTGTGACTAGAACCTAATTTTAAATGTCTTCTTGAATTAAAAATTGAGTTTATAACTCCAAAATGGTATTATCTTTCACCTTCTGATTGGGGGAGGGGTACATTAATAAGAGTTTATAACTCCAAAATGGTACTTTCACCTTCTGATTGGGGGAGGGGTACATTAATTTTAAGTTAAATAATAATTATAATAAATTATAACATACTAACTAATATATATTGATTTAATTTTTGATAAAATTTTTGGAGAACATAATAATAATATATATTTATTTAAATTTTGATTAATATATTTTGGAAAAAATAATAATACTATTTTTCTAAATAATTTTTTAAATAAAAAATTGATTTTTTTTTTTCTTTTAATTTGAAAATAAAGAAATAATATATAAATTACTTTATTGTAAAATAAGTTCATAAAATTTTAAATATTTATAACAATTATTAAAACTATAATGTTATAATAAACTTTAAAACATTATTACAATTTTTTCAAATAATATAAAAATAAAACAAAATAAAATGTTGTTGATTTTACTATCTTAATAATATTTGTTAATAAAACAAAATAAAAGATTGTTGATTTTACTATCTTAATAAAATAATATTGTTTAATAAAACAAAATAAAATGTTGTTGATTTTACTATCTTAATAATATTCGTTAATAGTAATAAAATAACTAAAGTTTAAAAAATTTAAAATAATTTAGAACAAATTAATTTAAAAATAATTTTTCATTGCATTCAAGGAATTCAATAAAAATTCTTTCATAAAATCTACAATATTTATAATAATTATTAAAATTATAATATTATAATAAACTTTTAAAATATTATTATAATTTTTTCAAATTCACTTTATATAAAAATAAAACAAAATAAAATTGTGTGTATTTTATTATCTTAATAATATTTGTTAATAGTAATAAAAATAATTCATGTTTAAGAAATTTAAAAGGAGTTTTCTAACTATGAAATGTTTTGTGATATAAATTTGCACAAAATCACTATGATTTAAGAATTTAAAAGAATTTAATTTAAGAATATTTTTCAATATATTTAACAAATTTAAAAATATTATTTAATTAGTTTTGAATAAATTAAATTAATAGTAATAAAAATAATTAAAATTTAAGAAATTTAAAATAATTTAGACCAATTTAATTCAAGAATAATTTTTCATTGTATTTAACAAATTCAAAATAATTATTCAATTAGTTTTTAATAAATTCAATTTTCATAAAATGGAAAAATGCATTAGCCAATATTATAGTACTTATTGAAACCAAATTATTTTCCCATGTGGAAATATTATATCTAAAAAAACAAAAAAAGCAAGTGGAGGAGATGCTAGGGTTTTCATGGGGGAATTTTTCGTAGGCCAAAGATTCAAGGGTTTATTTCCACATACACACATATATATATCAATATATATATATATATATATATATATATATATATA
>ML791806.1:63335-147528 GCA_009831015.1 Picea engelmannii
TTTTCGTTTAGATTTGCCTCCATATATGCAGATGTATGTAGTTGTGAATGTTGAGAATTTGAAGTTGTATGAGCCTCCATTGATCGATGATCAAGGAGAGCATGTTCAGATTCCTTCCATAGATGATTTTTCTCCAGAATATCTAACAGAACTGCAGGAAGACACCATACTTGACAGAAGGATGAGGACTTCGAAGCGGGGAGATGTGGAGTATTTGCGAGTTGGTCTTAAAGGGACGAATCCAAGCAAGGCCAAGTGGATTGAGGTTGGAAGGGTGAGGTAACTCTACCCTCATCTTCACATAGAATGAGATAGTCTTTTGGAGGTCCAAAAGCTTCCTAATGGGGAGGTGTGATCAGGGGATCAAAATTTGATCAATTTTCAAAGTGCTCGGATGGAGACGAAAATAGTGCCATTGCGTTCGTCTCGTTTTCCTGATTCCGGTGGTATATTTATTTTCGCGAATGGAGTCCGTATGGAGGAGATATTGCGATTTGACCGCCAAGTCAAACAGGTAAAAATTTGGACGCTGACTGTACCTATCCGTACAGTCCGTACGACCACGTGGAGGGCCGTACCATATTGTTGACGTGGCAGCTTGATGACATGCCTCATATCAGTTGGTTGATTGTTGCCCAATGGGGTGTTGACACGTGTTGCATTGGGAACGAATGAGAAGAGGACACGTGGCCCAATGCTTGGGCACCACGTGTCCCTCCTTTGTTTGGTTTATATTGCTTTGTAAAAATATTGTTGGAGTCCGCGGGTTTGAACCCGGGACCTCCCACAACACAAAGATTTCGCAACACTCCAATAACCATTTGGTCGCCCGATGAGATTTGATTATTATACCAATTAACATATATTTATGTTTGTTTTATATGGTATGTGGAAAAGGGCGCGGGCCGGGGCTTAAGCCCTGACCCTTGGTTTTATTACCACGCATATGACCCATATTGTATTGGCCCATATGTTGGCGCACACACATTCATTTATATTGTATATTTGTATTGCAATACATTGCAATTGCAATGTTTTTGCTATATATATATTGTGTTAGCACGGGGTTTTGAACCCACGACTTATGTGTTAAGAATTAGCGCGCGGTTTTAAACAGTTCAACGGTCCAACTACTTTTGCGCCCAGCCCAAGGTATCATGGGCCATATGACCCAATGCCGAGGCGGTTAAGGGCTGGAGGCGCCCTAACCGTTCTACGGTTTGTACCGGTGCGCGGTTGCGTACGGGACTGGGTTCTTTATGCTTAAATGAGCATGTGTGCCAGGTTTGGAGAACAAGGGTGCAGATTGTAGAACCAGAGACAACAAAGAAGGAGGGGAGACTTCAAGGAGGCTATCTTCTTCATTTTTCGACCATTTCAGGTGCCGTCAGAGCCTAGACAGGGGTTTTGGCACGCTGCGGAGCCATTGGAGAAATCATTTTGTTGATTTGAGCACTGTAAGACTTGTTTTTAAGCACTTTGAGCAATTTAATATAAAAGATCCATTTGGAGGCTAGACCAGGAGATGTAGCCCGGAGTGGGGTGAACTCCTTTATCAAGTTGCTGTGTTTATGTCTGATGTTTAATGATTTTTGATGTTGTCTATGTTTATTTCTACATAAGTAATCCTTTAATATGTGTTGCAAATTGATCCTGTTGCATTAAACACATAACATTTCACTTGCAAATTTAATTTAATCAAGTTTATCAAGTCTTCGTCATATTTTTAGATCACTAACGCATATCATATGCGTCCTCCCAGGTCGTCGAGTGTAGACTATAGTTGTCCCAATGGACCTTGACCTGATCTATTGTTCGATGTCGTAGCCGTCGAATGCGATGGTACAAGATGCGGATTGGCTTTGACGTGAGCACACCCTTATCCGATACCTTCAAGGAACTCATGTCAATAATATGTGTAGAATCACTAACATAATGTCTCAAAACAGATACGTGAAAAACATCATGCATGCGCCTCAAAGAACCAGGCAAGACTAGTCAATAGGCCACGAGCCCCTTTCTTTCCACAACATCGAAAAGTCCCACGAACCTAGGAGAGAGTTTATCATCCTTTCCAAACTTGATCAATTTCTTATGAGGTTTCACTCGTAAGAAGACTCGATCACCAACTTCATAACTAGGGTCAACACGATGCGCATCGACATAACTCTTCTGCCGATCCTGCGCTTCCTTTATCCTTTGTCTTATGGTTTGTATTTGGTCTTCCATTTCTTGAATCACTTCTATTCCCACCAGGACCATATCCTCAAGACGATCCCAACTCAAAGGCATTCGGCATGGTCGCCTGTAAAGAAACTCGAAAGGCGCCATCTTAATGGTGCATTGATAATTATTGTTATATGAAAATTATACCAATGAAAAAAATTCTTCCCAATGCTTCTATTGGTCCATCACGTACATACGCAACATATCCTCCATGATTTGGTTCATTCACTCAGTCTGCCCGTCTGTCTCTGGGTGATATGCGGTACTAAAGTTAAGTTGGGTTCCCAAGGCCTCTTGGTACCTAGTCCAAAATCATCCTGTAAACACCGATCCTCGATCAGATACAATCCTCTTAGGCATGCCATGCAACCTCACGATCTCGCTAATGAAAACTCTAGCTATGTCCAGATCCTAATACGTCATACACACCGTAATAAAATGAGCACTCTTCGTCAGAGTTTCGGCTACCAAAAAAATCGAGTCATGTCTCCTTGCCGTCGGTGGAAATACAACAATGAAATCCATCGAAATGACCTCCCATTTCGATTCCAGAATAGCATGTGGCTGTAGTAATCCTGCCGAATTTATATGTTCAACCTTCACCTGCTGACATTCTAGACACCTTGCCACGTAGTTGACTATGTTTTCCTTCATTCATTTCCATAAGAATAAGGGTTTAAGGTCTGCCCTCATCTTCGTGACTCCTGGGTGAGCCATGTACACTACTCTATGAGCCTCGTTTAGGATCAAGATCCTCAACTCGTCATTGGGAGGTACGTAAATTTGATTTTTAAATCTCAATAATCCATTGTTGTCCACAGTAAATCCCTCAAATTTTTGTATCATCATCGTGTTTTGTCCGATAAACTCCTTGACCTCTTTTTACCAGTCGTCGTCACATTGTAAAGTTATAATATTTTCACTTATATTTGTATGAAGAGGGATCATTGAAAATATGCATGGCCTCTGACTCAATGCATCAACCACTCTATTCAATGTTCATTTTATGTAAGTAGTCTCAAAATCATAATCGCTAAGCAATTCCGACCAACGCCGTTGTCGCGCATTCAAGTCGCTTTATGTAAATATGTGTTGTAAACCATAGTGGTCCATTTTTAGTTCAAATTTTCATCCAATCAGGTAGTGTCTCCAAACTCTCAAGGCGTATACAATGGATAACAAATCCAAATCATGCATTGCATAGTTCTCCTCATTCCTTCTCAACTTTCTTGAGATGTAAGAGATCACTCGACCGTCTTGCATCAAGACTCCGCCTAAGCCTTCCTTCGATGCATCAGTGCATACCAAGAAATTCTCATCCATGTCAGGGACCTTTAGTATCGGTGCTGTCGTCAACAACTCCTTGAGCCTCCAAAATGCTTTCACGCATTTCTCGGTCCAAACAAAATTCTTGTTCTTCTTCTGCAATTATGTAATTGGATTTGCTATCTTTGAAAAACCATCGATGAACCGTCGATAATATCCCGCTAAACCCATAAAGCTACACACTTCTGGGACATTCATCGACATAGGCCATTCCATAATAGCCTCGATATTTTCTAGATCCACAACGATACCTTCTATGGAGATGACATGCTCTAAGTAGTGAATCTTCGATTGATAAAACAAACATTTTGACAGTTTCCCAAACAAATTTTTCTCTCGTAGACACTGCAATACCAAGCGCAAGTGTTTTTCATGCTTATCCATCGTCTGAGAATATACCAAAATATCGTCAATGAATACTTGGACGAACTTGTCCAAGTATTCGTGGAACACCCCGTTCATCAAGCTCATAAATACCCCTTGGGTATTCGTCAGTCCAAATGTTAAAAAAGTAATCTTGTAATGTCCAAACCTTGTCCTAAAGGTAGTCTTAGGGATTTCGTCCTCCTTTATGAGTAACTAGTGATACCCTGATCTCAAGTCGATCTTTGAAAACAACGTCGCACCTTTCATCTGATAAAATATATCATCAATCCTTGGAAAAATATACTGATTCTTGATTGTTTCCTTGTTCAATTGATGATAGTCAATGCAGAGTCTCAATGACCCATCCTTCTTTCGTATGAAAATAACAAGCGCACCCCACGATGACACACTTGGACTTATAAGTCCTAGGTCCAACAACTCCTTCAGTTTCATTTTCAACTCCTATAACTTAGGGGTCGACATCTGATAAGGAATTCTCGCTATCGACTCAGTTCCTGGTTTTAGGTCAATGGTAAATTCAAATTCCCTCTTAGGAGAAAACCCCGACAACTCCTCTGGGAAGACATCCGCAAAATCTCGTACTATCAGAAGGTTTTCCAGTCCTTCCACCACGCCTTTTTAGTTTAATGCAAGGATCACATATAGATGTCATACCTTGCGCATGCTCTTACGTAGCTGTAGTGAAGATATGAACCTTATGGAAACTCCCTGGTTCTGACCTACAATCACACATCTCTGTCCCTCATCATCGAACAAGCTTAACCTTTTCGTCTTACAGTTGAGTATCGCCTCATGTGATTCCAACCAGTCCATACCAATCATGACATCATAAGACCCTAATATCATGATGTACATGTTGGTCCTAGTGACAAACTCTCCCAGGTTAAGGCTACAACCCGTAACCTTCCCTCCAACCTTCTGTTTGGCTCTCGAAGCCATTTCTACAAAGCTAAACTCGTCCTATTCAAATGCCTTTACCTTAATTATTTTTAGTGCTACACCAGAAATAAAACTCTCTGTTGCATCTGGATCTATCAAAATACTAAGGTTTTGGTTAGCAACGGTACCTGATGTCTCGAGCACAGTCGACTGATGCTCTTCCTGGTGGTTATTCACCATTGCATGAATTCTATGGTCCTTGCCCAAATCTCCCATGCTAGTGGGTTTGGCTGATCCAGATGCTCTGGTCTTCTGAATTGGGTAATAAAACTGGTAATGTGGCTCTCCACATGTCCAACACCCTTTCTTCGATCTAGTAATCCTGGTACCTGAAGTAGAAGCTAACAATCCACTAGCTTGGAACCCTGGTCTGTTCTATTGAACATGCCTAAACTGCTGCTGTTGCGGTCGATGTTGCTACTGGTGTTGTGGTCCTCTGTAAGGATTCCGCTGCTGAGGCGCCAGTCACTATGGTGTAGTGTAAGTGGATCATCTCTCGATGCCACAATATCTTGGTGAATATCTAGCTGGTGTCTAATGCTGCTGCACACTAGATGATGCTTGTCCCGCTGGTCTCATTGGAGTTCTGTTCTGACCCCTGTTGATAAGCTCCTCCTCTGCTATGAGGGCCTTCTGGACAACATCATGCAAATTTTTAGGCATTATAATCCTGCCTTTTGCACGAATGATGACATTAAGGCCAAACACGAACTTGTTGAGCTTAAGCTTCTCGGTACTCAGGTGAGGAGCATACCGAAGAAGTTCCATAAAACAGGCCTTGTACTCGGGCAACGTACGACTGCCCTGTCATAAGGCATTGAACTCATTGATATGAAACTCAATGAATTCCTTAGATAGATACCTCTCCCAGAATCATCCCTCGAACAATTCCCATGACACGTCTTCGACGACCATGTTCAATTGTGGCAGGAGCATCTTCCAACATAGAAGAGCACTTCCCTTCAGTTGAAAGATCTCCATGTGGACCTTCATGTTGGAGGTATAGTCACGATGTGCAAAGCACATCACCATATTCTCCAACCATGCCTCGGTGGCTGCACCATCTAGGGCTCCAGAGAAATCGATAAATTTGACCTTCTCGAGTTTGCGGTGAATGCTACCACTATCGACTGGAGCGCGCGGTGGAACCTCAGGAGGTGTCGGCCCCCTGTCTTCATCCCTATCCAAACAACTAATTAGTGCCTCATAAATCCTTTGAAAAGACCTCATCATCCCAACCACATCACCCACAACTATCTGTTCCTACCCGACAACTTATTTGTCTCCTTGGGGGTTAGACCCCTCAGGCATGGATTCTATTGGGGGCGTCGCTCCTCCTCCCCTAGCACCTCGTCTTTGGCCTCCGCGACGTCCTATAACCATGATTACCAACATGAATACAAATATATTTAATTAGCGAAATTATAATCAAATATATAATCAATGGAATCCATAGTGATCCCAAGTCATGGGTCGAACCGACTCTGATACCATATGAAACAACCCCCGTCGTTATGACAACATACAAAGCATAACAAGTGCATTTTGTTTTTTTTTAGCAGGAAGGTAACCACGACAAACCATCAATCGACGCAACTCAACGACGAACACACCACGCACGATTCAGGCAACAAACAAACATAACGACCTAGCATACTAGCACATCATGCAATTGGAAGCAACGCACAACATTCAATTAGACAGAGGGTAGGACGGGCGGGTAGTTGTTTTTATTCTCTTTCTGATTGAATGTCATAGGTTGCTTCCAGCTGCATGATGTGCTAGTATTCTAGGTCGTTATGTTTGTCTGTTGCCTGAATTGCGTGCATTGTGTTCATCGTCGAGTTGTGTCGATTGACGGTTTGTCATGGTTACCTTCCTGCTAAAAAAATAAAATTATTGCACTTGTTATGCATCGCATGTTGTCGTAACAATGAGGATCGTTTCAACTTCCAAGGTTTATTGGACTCCTGAAAAAAGTTACATGAACTTGAATCTTCACATTCTATGAAGTTCGTAACTCTAACGAATTACGTTTCCAACATTCCCCCCCTTAATCTGAAGGGGTGTATGTGAGTCCAAGGTGAGATATGATAACTGAAAGTGGGAAACTACAATATTGAAGTGTGCATCTAATGATGGCTAAATGTTCTCTTTGAATCTGGTGGTTTAGGGATGACCAAAAACCGAATGATGATGGTGGTTTAAGGAAGACCACAAACAAATCTGGTGGTTTATAGATGATCACAAACTATGGAACCCTGCTCTAGGATCAATGGTTCCCGGAACATTTCCTAAGTTAGCTAGAAGTTGGAAGTTGATTTATTTTGCTAATTGGTATTGCTCTTGATGATGGTTTAAATATGACCATAAGCTGTGATGTAGAAGAAGCTAAAATTCCTCTACCAAGTGGAGGTTTAAGGGAAACCACAAGTCATAGTATACCATAAACTGTAAGTCTTATACTATGTGGTAGTTTAAGGGAAACCACAAACTAATCACACTCGCTTGTTACTAATCGATATATAAGACTTCAAAATTGGAAGCTCGACTAACAATCATTGAGGTTATTCCCCCTTGTCAGGGACAAGGTGTGAAGACAAAAAATATGTCCACTACAAGATGTTTCACTACTTGAGTGCAAATTCTTCGGTATGAATGAGATATCTTCTTGGTTATTGATGAACATATTCAATAAGTCATCGACCCATAATGGTTCTTTACTCTTGAAAATTTATTTTTGTTAGAAAATCTTTCAGAAGGATGATTGTGCTTTCCACAATACTCACAAGGATGAAGATAAAAGCATTGATCTTCCATGTGTCCAAATTACTGACAATGTTGGCATGTTGGAATCTACTCTTGAACTAGAGCAGGTGAAAATAAAATGTCTTGCAACAATCCAACACTCTAGAACTATATTAGTTTGGTGTAATATGGATTATGAAAGGTGACATTCTTTTCATAGCCGATATTGGTTATGTTCTTGTTATGCCTAATTTCTTCCCCAGGTCTGATGATCCACTTGGAAAGAAAAAGTTGAACACCATCTATACTGGAATCTAGGGCTATCTCACTCAGTTTCTATTGCATTGGATGTTGTTCTGAATCAACCTCATCATCTTCAAATATAGGGTTCTAAACAAAGACTAGTTCATAATGTTGCTGAATATTCTTTTGCTCAAGTGCATTGTGAAGAAGTCGAGTATGAGTTTGAAGTAATACTGCTTTGGCTTGCATAACTTGTAAGCATGTTACAACAGACTGCAACATGGTTTTGTCAATGGTGAATTCATGTTACAATAAAAACCAATAATAAAATAAGATCTAGTACTTGAGCATTCATTTTTTTATCGCCTTCTTTATATAATTCCAAGGGAATCTCTATGAATTCGAATTCCATATATGCGCATATACATAAGCGCTTCTGTATATGTGCGTATATGGAAGCATTCTTTTGTAAATGCACATTTTTGAAATTGATATTTTGTATATGCACATATACAAAAGCTTGCTTCCGTAAATGCACATTTATTGAATCCAACTTATGTATATGTGCATATACGAAACCCTGCTTTCGTAAATTCTCATTTACGAAAGTGCTTATGTAAATGCGTATATAGGGGAGAAATGTTTCATATATGCATATATACAAAAGTATTTATGAAATTAGGCTTCCATATATGCACATATATGGAATCCTACTTCTGTAAATGCATATCCTCAGAAGAATGCTTCCATAAAAGTGCATATACAGAAGCTTGCTTCCATATATGTGCATTTGTGGAAGAAATCTTCTGTATATGAGAATTTACAGAAGCAGGCTTCCGTATATGCACATATACAAAAAATGGATTCCATAAATATTGACATATATATATCGACATATACACTGGTATATATACCAACATATATGTGGGTATATATACTGGTATATGAGTATATATATACATGTGGAAATAAACCTTCATCTAGAGATCTTTGGCCTATGGCAAAGTCCCCCCCGCGAAAACCCTAGCACCCCCTACAAAGACCTTAACATTACCACCTCCTACACCTACATCTTCTATTTTTTCAGATATAGTATCTTCACACAACAAAAAAATTTGGTTTCAATAAGTACTATAATATTGTCTAATACATTTTTCACAATATGGAAATTTTCTTTATTCAAAACTAATTAAATAACTCTTTTTTCTTTGTTAACTATAATGAAAAATTATTCTTAAATTAAATTGGTCTAAATTATTTTAAATTTATTAAACTTTAGATATTCTTATTATTATTAACATATATTATTAAGATAGTAAAATAAACAACATTTTATTTTGTTTTATTTTTATATTATTTGAATTTGAAAAATTTATAATAATGTTCTAAAGTTTATTATAACATTATAAATTTAATAATTATTATACATGTTGTAAATTTTATTAAATTATTATTATTATTATTATTATTTTTGTTAGCTAAATATCCCTGACTTGCGGAATTGGCCTGTGAACCAGGGGTATCTAAGCCGTCAAAATCACCCGGGGATCACACCTATCCTGGTCCGCACTAGCCCTTCACATGGATGGATTTGAGGTGTCCCCAGAGGTTTTGAACCGGTGACTTGACTTACAAAGTTCCTTGACCACACACTCCCTCACCTAATGCTCTACACCACATGGAATTTTATTAAATTATTTTAATCTAAAGTAATATGTATATATTATTCCTTTATAATTTCTTTATTTTGAAGTTAAAGGAAAAAAATCATTTTCTTATAGTTAAAATATTATTTATACAAATAGTGATATTATTTTCTCCAAAATATTTTAATCAAAAGTTAAATAAATGTATATCATTACTATTTTCCTGGATCCCCTGTTCTATGGTTGAATCATGGTAGATGGAGAAAGAAGCAATTTGATTGATCAAAATAAGTGAATTTGTGGTAGATGGAATGTTCATGCATTATGGCCATGTTATGCAAATACACAACCCTCATCGATATCTGAAAGGTGATTGATCTCATAATTGCTTCCAATGATTATGCGAACCAAGCCTACATTAGTTGAAGACCTGTAAGAGATTATAGGGAAAGTATATAAGAGGAAGGCTATCCTTCGCCTAAGTCATTGGGTTTGCCACATTTGAAACTTGAAATTCGAATTTAGGTGAACCTTAAAACCTGGGTTAAAATTTGGTGAACTTATACACGAATTCGACACCTTGTCAAGGGGTTAACAAAGAGAGGAATTCACCACTCATTGAAATTTTCAAATAAGGGAGGATCAACATCGGAATATGGAAGTTAAATCAATTTTTGTCCCCAATCTATTTTCGTCCCCACATGAGCTTTATTAGACAATTTCAACTTACTTTTGATGCTCCAATGTGGCAATATATGTGTAGGTTCTTATCGCGACTACAAGTTTGCAGGTCATAGGGAATACACCCATTTTTACATGCTCAAGCATCCATGCAAATTATAAACCCTAGAATCCACATAAATTACAAAGAGGGTCATCTGTTGACATCATAATTGTGAAGCAAGGTCTGTCAAGTTGGGGAAACACGACTATTGAAACCATTTTGTAGTTCTAGCTCCATGACCGTAGAAGAATTATATGGATTGGGAATGCTTCTAGTGCACTAGAGAGTACCCCATTTCCACATGGTGGGAGAGGATATTTTCCCTCCAAAGGTGGTACCCTTTATGATCTCTTCTTTCGCGCAGGAGGTGGCTCTGAGCGATTCCTTAGCTACTTCACCCATCCAATTATTCTTGATAAAAGGAGGAATAATTTGGGAGAGGTAGAGGTTGTTTAACTTAGTTTAGTATTTAATCAGCAGCTAATATTGCTAGTTGTTAATCACCACCATGTTGACGATAAAGATGTGCCCTACTATTGTTTCTAACTGCCAGGAGGGTTTAAGGAATTTATTGTGGCCGTAATTGTTTAGGCCAATGCTGTGTTCCAGGTAAAATTCTTACTCCCCCTTCTATTATTTTTCAAGAATCAAATTTTCTCTTATCACATTTCATTGGTTTCAATTTTCTGTACTTATTATGTTTTAATTTGATAGAAATCAAGAATAAGATAAGATATAGTACTTGAGCATT
Source organism: Picea engelmannii (assembly GCA_009831015.1). Classification (NCBI taxonomy): domain Eukaryota; kingdom Viridiplantae; phylum Streptophyta; class Pinopsida; order Pinales; family Pinaceae; genus Picea; species Picea engelmannii. The sequence goes on from ML791806.1 coordinate 74,326, forward strand.
CATTTTTTTTATTTCCTTCTTTACATAATTCCAACAATGATATCTATGAAGTCGGCTTCCGTATACGTTATAGAAAGATTTGCCTCACCATTGCTATCTTGCACAGAGGGCATTTTTCCATTTCCCTATGTAGACTTATCAACCCCTTTTTGATAAATCCAGAGCCAAAAATATATATATTTTCCACATATACGCTCCCTAAATGCTTTGCAAGATGCGTATACGCTTGTTTCTCCACTACAACTCACATATATCGGGATTTGTGCTAGAAAATACAAAAATGAGGTCGGGTTTCCATGTCACGACATAAGATATCTGATCTTTGGCCTTCCATATACTAGAAACGTTCTGACTCGGCCCTTTAGTTGCATTTTGGAGGCTATAAGAGCACAATTTTGAGCTATGGAAAAAGAGGAGAAAGCATTCAACTTTGAGAGCAAAGTTACTCTAGAGAAATTACTTCATATTGAGTCTGCATCCCTTTGTCCCTCAAGTCTGAACATAGTGTTCAACCCCCAAGCTCTTTCCTTATTGTCGAGAGGACCTCATTACCTCTTTGCTATGAGCTTGCCTTTGGTGGAGGATTGAAGTGGTGGAGACCCAATTGGAAGGAACTTGGTTTCTTGGATTCGAACCGTGCCAACATGGAAGTCTGTAATGTTGATACTTCTGTTGATCAATTATTAATAGAAATACTCCTTTCCCGTCCTATCTATATCTTGCAAATATATGATTATTATCCATGGGCATGTTTGTAATGTTTATTAATGGATTGGGCTATCTGATGTGCCAACTCATTTGATATACTATCACTATATACTTGCATCGCTTGTTTGCTGAGAACTTCTTGCAGGTGTAAAGCTTTGGGTCAAAGTGCTCAACGGTGGAACGACATCAAACGATTGGATCAATGTAGGCTTCTTCCTCGTATTACACATTAGTTTATATAGCACATGTTGGAATTGAGTTGATTTCTGTAGTCATACCTGTCTATTGTGGTTTACCCTTGGCCATAGAGAGTTTTTCCCTTGTAACACAATTGGTGACTCCACTGGGGAAGATCTTCCTTCTAAGGGTTGAAGTGTTTTTTCTTCTTACATTGTTCTTTTTCCTTTATGTTTCTTATCGTATCATAGTTGGGCAGAGTCTGTTCACTCTGGGTCTAAGTTTTTCAGCCTTTTACCCTTGCCTAGCCTTGTTTTAAAAGATATACTCCCTTTTTCCCCTGACAGTTGCGTATACATGCTTGTTGTCTCACTGCAAGAGGCATATATATGCCCTTTTCTCTTGAACAGTCACGTATACCACTTCCCCTTGCTTTCTTGCTTGGTTTAGTGACTGCTGGGTAGGTTTTGAGGATCACTGAGCCTTCTTAGGTATCTGTGGTGCCTGTTGAGATTATTTGGGATGATAGGAAACCTGTTTGGAGTTGAATTTTTGGGCGATGTCTTTCTCTTTGTTTTTCATTTTTGATTTGTCCTTGGTAGTTGGGTTGTCTTCTTAGCTTCTTGGTATTCTACTCGAGTGATTGATTTTATACACAGTAGAAGTTATATATCAAGTCGCTTATCAGTCCATGCATTTTCTTTTTAATACATTGAAAAAAAAAAAAAAAATAGGTGTTTTGCATTGGTTGGTATTTTTGTCTTGGATCCTTTGTCATTAGCTTAGCACATTTAGTGAAAGATCTCATTTTACTTCTGAGTTGTAGAGTTAAAATTGAAGATTGCACTGTTTTTATTTAGCATATCATTCACTGAAAAGTTAAAGTTAGGCTTTGCATTATATCTATTTTTATTTTTATGTAGAGTCATAACACCATGAGTTTCATTTCCATACCTTTTTGAGTAATCACAACCAATCAAATTGACGCTTTAAACTAAAATTGATTAGTAACGATTTTATTGTTTAGGGTGCACAAACTAGCCTAGGATTTAGTGCCTTGGAATAGGATTTTGTGAGTAAACTTCTCCAAGGCAATGAAATCAACATATGTGTCTGAGACAGGGAGTTGAGAAATCCATTGTATAATTGGTAATATCAGGAGGCTCTGCTCACACTGGAGTTAAGCACGAGGTTACGTGAAGTGTGTTGAAGGGATAACCCCTGGATACTCACCTAGTGTCAGAGATATTTCTGTGGATTTATTCGTATTTGGGGATCTTGCTAGTATCCATACCTCTGTGAAAGGTGATACTTTCAAGGTTTTGGGATTTTCTACCCTAACCATACGGTAATCCAGACTTATGAATGTTCGCCTGTGCATTAATTATACAATGGTTGATCAGTTGCTTGACTTAGGTTTCTCATAGGTTACTTGTAGGGGTATTTTTTCTTGTATCATGAGTCAGATAGGGGTCGGACAACACACAACCTTTATGGAAGATTACCTCTCCGGGGGGATCTGGCCGACTGGTTGTTAATCCTATGAGGGCCCTTATAACTAATTCTGTTACTTCCAAACTTTAGCAGGGAGTCTTAGGTCCCTCCTAGACGAGGCATACCTTCTTTAGCGAGGGAGGCCACTCAACCACTTTAGCCCATTTGCATGCATATTGGCTGTTTGACTTTTTAGTATGCTCTTTTATTACTAGTTGTCCTTAGGCTATATTTTTATTTGTTAAGAGTCATAAGTCATCGTGGAGTCGGACCATCTTCCTCGTAGGTCCCGTCGGTTGTTACAGTTACCACCGATTTTCAAGCTATTACCTTCTAAAAGGCGTCGAGTTATCAAGAGTGGTACACACACATCCACTTTTCAGACTTGTGATCCCACAAGGATGATTACTGAGTCTAGTCTTCAGAACACTGGGAGTTTATAAACTCCCAATCCCACTATAGTTAATTGCACTCCTTTGACACCCGCAGCCGCTATAGTTGCAGTGCTAGAGGCCTACATTGGTACTATGGCTCGACCCGTAGTTAATGCTTCGTCTCTTACCTCTAACCCTTTTGGGGGTTTTGTCCACTCGTCGAGTTACAATGTTCAGACCATCCCCATGGCTACTAGTCCATTTTCTTATGGTATGCCAAGTTTCACTTCGCAGTTTTCGACTTCCATCCCAACTGCTGGCCATAACGCTAGCCTTGGACCTGGGGGAACTACACCTCCTTACACTCCTTTTCTGTTTGGTAGCTCTCATGTTCCCCAAGCGAATCCTAATGTAGAAAGTGTTCCCTTCCTTAACCCTGGGTCTAATCCTTCTACGAATGGATGGAACAACCAAGCTGGCAGACAAGTTTTGCCCTATATCCCTATCCCCTTAATGCCTAATTAGACCGATGCTTTTGGCATAATGAATCCACTTCAATCCTTCGGATTCCCACCCGAAGGAGGTCAGTCTTAGGTCTTGGGCACCCCCCAACCTGGATCTAATCTAGTTGGGGGCAATTTTAACAACCCTCAGTTTGGAGCTAATCCAACTGGGGGAAATTTTCATAACCCTTATTAGAACATTCCTACTGGAATGATGCCCAATCCATCTTTCACGAATCCGCTCAGAAGAGGGTCTTTTAATTCTGGACAAGGTTCTGGTCCTTACCAGAATCCTGGATGGAATGCAACTCCTAATACTCAGTCTTTTGCAGGAGGATGGGGTCAGGTGTCGCAACTCCGTATTCCCTTTCTGGCCATGCTTAAACTGCCAAATTTGTCTAAACTAATGAACAACCCAGTGATTCATGATCCCACATGCCCCCCTTTCCCCACCAAGATTCTATCAGACATTCCAAAGTTTGAGGGTAAGAATGGCAAGGACCCTGGTGATCACATCACTAATTTTCACCTTTGGTGCTCATCGAATTCTTTGAATCATGATTCTATTAGATTACGATTGTTTCAACGTAATATTATGGAGATTGTGTCACAATGGTATATTGAGCTACCTAGGGAGACATATGGGTCTTTTCAACAATTAGTGCTATCCTTTCTTAACCATTTTCAACTACCCGTTCGTTACGATACTGGCCTTGAACTTTTGTCAACTTTACGCCAGGGTACCGACACTCATATTTCAGACCATATCCAGGAATGGCGTAGGCAAAGATGGTTAGTTAAGACTACCATACCCCCATCCTTTCTTTTAGAATGGTTTTAAAAGTATTTGCACACTCCTATTTCAAAGGACGTTGCTACTTCCGGGGTCTTTAGCGAGGAAGAGGCCATTTTTAGAGCCCAACAATTCGATTTGATCTATGCTCAGTATGGGATGTTATACCACATTCTTCCCGACGCACCATGGTCGAATCATGATCCTAGACAAATTCCTCGGCCCCATGCTGATGGAATTGTGGGGTCCACCAATGTAAAGTCCATAGACTCGGCAACGAAGTTTGCCGGAGGACCAGCTTCATCTAAATCCTCCAAACCCACCCAATCGATGGATGTACATTTCGTGTAGTTGTCGAAAAACCCAAATGACGACCAACAACCTGATGGGAATAAACAGAAAGGTTGAAATAATCGAAGAGGTGGGAAGAATAAACCCAAGGACAAGAATAATAATGGAAAACAGAACGATAATGCTGGAGAGGGCAAGAAAGAAAAGCATAAGGTTAAGTTTCCTTGTAAACTTTGTACTGATGATCACCTTACACACTTATGCCCCAAACTTGTGGAGGCCGCTATGCTTTTAAATCTTTTTCCTGCTGTGCTAATGAATCCTTTTCCTCACAACCAACACTTAGCCTTGAGTTCTTCAAACGCCGGAAATGCACCTGGTGGGAGTCAATACCCACCATTGCAAGATGGAAACCATGTTTGTATCAATATGGTCGACACAAAAATCGATATAGCCACTCGCTCTCGAGATTACGAATCTTCAAAAGCTATTACCAACCTAGAAGCTCCTCCTCCACCCCCGGAGATGAATTTATAGATCGAGAAACTAGAGCCACCGCCCCATATTTCGAAAGGAGTATTCAAGTGCTCTACCCATAAACCTAATGCTAGAGCCACCCATAACTACTCTATTGTTGAGGATTTGGGCCAAACACCTTGCACGATGTCTACTTTGGAGGTACTCCAGACGTGTCCATCACAGAGGAATGACTTACTCTCTACCTTAGGAGCTCTAGAAACTAGTGGCTTGAAGATCATCAAGTTTGATGTCATGGATGTGAAGCCTCGCTTACCCTACCATGTGGCTTTCCAAATCCACGTGGAGTATTCTAAATATACCATCAAACAAGTGGTCATTGATGAAGGTGATGCCACTTGCATGATGTCCTTAGTTTGTTGGAAAGCTATCGGTTCTCCAACCCTTTAAAATTCATCGACCATGTTGACTGCATTCGATGGTCATTCCTTTCACCCTCATTGTATTCTCCCCGCCTTTCTGGTCCAGTTAGGTGGGAATACGGTAGAGGTGGAAGTAGAGGTAGTTGATACACCTCTTGATTATAACCTGTTACTAGGTCACAATTGGACTTATGCTATGGTCGCCGTCGTATCGTCTTTTTTCCGCACGCTTTGTTTTCCTCATCAAGGGGAGATTGTGATGATCGACCAGTTATCCTTCGTGTACTCTAGCCCAAATGCATCTGTTGGACCGTCGATCCCTATGGTCAACAATTCTCATCCAACAACTGAGAATATCGGTGTCAGAATGTATTCTTCCCTCATGGGTACTTTTGAATTCTCGGCACCGACTCACCACATTTACACAATGTCCAGTATGTCCACTTCAGTAGAGAGGTCCATACCTTTTTGCACTTCTTATTTTAGTGACCCTTGGACCCTACCTTCTCTGACTTCATTGATTGAAGGTCGGTCGCATGCTGGCATGGCTATGCCACTATTGGAAAAAGAGATTGCATATCAAGCTATCCTTGACTCTTCTGCCGATCCCGATCCTGTTCCCTTGCAGACGGTTGAGGAGGATCTAGTTCTTAGGCCCATGTGGACCACTTCGTTATCTTGTTAAAATTATTTCTTGGATGAGACTTTGCCTTCAGATGAAGCCATCCTTGAAGCCATGAATTTTTTCAAGAGACCTTGGGATGATATGCATCATCGATCTTATTTTCTCCCAAGTCTTGAAAGAATTGAGCAAGATGATTTTAGATCTACCCTGAGTGAGATAGTCGGTCACGCCGTAGTTCCACTTGATACACATGACATTTATGCCAAAGGGAATATGGCGAGTATTTCTCCTACCGTCCAGATCGATATCTCTCATACCCCTGGCAAGATCGAAAATGTAAATATAGGTGCAGATTATTCGCTAGAAGAGATTCTGATCTACACCAATCTCTTTAAATAATTTCTAGAAATATTCACTTGGTCATATGAAGAGATTCTAGGGATCGACCCCCATATTGTCAAACATGATATTAGGACTTACCCGGATGCTAAACCCATTCGACAACGTCTTAGAGCTGTTAATCCTAGGAAGGCCCCCGCTATTAAGGCAGAGGTAGAGAAGCTACTTAATGCCAGATTTATCTACCTAGTTCCCTTGATCAAATGGGTATCCAACCCCGTTCCTGTGAATAAAAAGCAAGGAACCATCCATGTGTGTATGGACTTTCACGACCTAAACAAGGCCTATCCTAAAGATAACTTCCCCACACCTTTCATTGATCAGATTCTCGATGAGTGTGCAGGAAGCAAAATATTTTCTTTTATGGACAGATTTTCAGGCTATAACCAAATCCAGATAAAACCCAAAGACCAACATAAGACAACATTCATATGTCCTTGGGGCACGTTTGCATACCGAAAAATTCCTTTCGGCCTGAAAAACACTGGAGCAACCTTCCAACGAGCCATGAATTTCTCTTTTCATGATCTCAAACACATATTCGAAGCTTACCTCGATGATCTTGCTGCTCATTCTCGCAAGAGAGTGGATCATGCTACGCACCTTCGAATGGTTTTTGAAAGATGCCGCTACTATAGAATCCAACTCAGTCCTCATAAATGCATCTTTTGCATTAGATATGGCCGTCTCTTAGGATTCTTAGTCTCCGAGACAAGGATCATGGTAGATCCACTTAAGGTTGAGGCAATTCTTTTGTTGCCTCCCCCGAGCACGATTAGACATCTTCAAGGTTTATAGGGGAAAGCTAACTTTTTGCGTCGGTTTATTGTGAATTATGCCAATATCACTAAGGGTTCCATGCGCCTATTGAAGAAAGACACCCCATTTATCTGGGATGAGTGAGCCCAATAGTCTTTTGACACTTTGAAGAAAGCCTTGGTATCGACCCCTCTGCTAAAATCTCCTGATTACAGTAGAGATTACTTGTTGTATATTGCCGCTTCTGAAGAGACCATTGGTATGGTTATAGTTTAGGAGGATGATGAGCTCCACGAGCACATAATCTACTATCTCAGTCGAAATTTAGTCATTCCTGAATGTAATTACTCACACATTGAAAAGCTAGCTTTGGCTGCCGTCTACGCAGTCAAACGTTTACGACACTATATATTTCTTTGCAAAACTACTGTGGTTGCTGATGTTAATCAATTTCAATACGTCCTCACTAGACGTATCATAGGTGGAAAATATAATAAATGGATTGTCATCTTACAAGAATTTGATCTTGACTTTGCTTCAGCCAAGTCCAAGAAATCACTAGTTTTTGCAGAGTTAATATCTGATTTCCCATGATTAGACGAAGATGTTATTCATGTCGATTCGTTCATAGATGAACACATTTTCCTCGTCTCGTTGTCCAACCCTTGGTATGGAGATATTGTTTTATATCTTCAAACCTTGAAGTTCGCTCAGTATCTCTCACGAGATGATCGATGACGTGTTAGATACCAAGCCAAAAAGTATACAATCATCGGCGACACTTTGTATTATTGAGGAATAGATAGTATCTTATGTTGTTTCTGAACTCATGAGGAAGCCGAGTTAGTTACTAATGATTGCCACAAAGGGGCTTGTGGTGGTCATTTATATGGGCTTGTGACAACCCAAAAAATCTTGCGAGCCGGTTACTTCTGGCCCACCATATTTAAAGATTGTATTGAAATGGTTAAGAAGTGTCACCCCTACTAGGTGTTCACTTGAAAAATGCGCTTGCACCCAGCCTCTCTTCACCCAGTCATTACCGTCGGTCCCTTCACCAAGTGGGGAGTATATTTCGTTGATTGCAACCCAACTTCGGCTAGGGGGCATCAACACATTATCGTGGCTGTCGACTACTTCACCAAGTGGGCCGAAGCCATGCCTACCGTGAAATCCGATGGGAAGATTGCAATGTTTTTCGTATTCAACCAAATTATCGCCCGATTTAGTATCTTGAGTGAGATTGTCACTGATCATGGCAGTCATTTTAAAAATGAAATGATGATAGGACTAGTGTCTAAGCTGGGGTTTAAACATGATTACTCGTCTCCTTATTACCCCCAGGCAAATGGGCAAGTAGAGGCCGTCAATAAGTCTCTCAAGACCATCTTGCAAAAACCTGTCAGTCAGAGCAATTCCAACTGACACATCATGTTATATCCTGCACTTTGGGCATATCGAACCTTGGTTAAGACTGCCATCGGTTTTTCTCCTTTTTAGTTAGTACACGGTGTGGAGTCGATACTTCCCATTGAATGTGAAATCCATTCTCTCAAATTTCCAGTTGAGCTCCTACCTGACACTTCGGATTTAGAGCGACACCTTGTACACCTAGAGAGTCTTGACGAGCAGCGTCAGTACACCTTTACGACTATCAAGGAAAACAAGAAACGTTTCAAGGTTCAGTACGATAAGTTTGTTTGTCCTCAGTTGTATGATGAGGGTGACTTGGTTCTATTGTATGACCAAGCCAAAGAACCGCTAGGGGCAGGCAAGTTTAAACCCATGTGGCACGGTCCTTATATCGTGCAACATGTTCTAGAAAAAGGAGACTACGAGTTGGAAGATTATGAAGGGAATAAATTGGATGAGCCTAGAAATGGGCTTTACTTAAAAAGGTATTACGCTTGAGCCCTGGGATTGGGCGAAACCCTTTGTATACTAATGTAAATTTAGTGCATATACATCTTTTCCCCTTTTTTGTCTTTGTCTTTCTTATCAAGTTTTCCCTTTTGTTGGTAGATGTCAATGAAGTATTTGGTCTATGTAGGATTCGCAGATGGAGCCAATCGTCATACAAGGAACTTAGCTTCTGCCGCTTGGGTGATTTACTCACCCGAGGGTCTGTTGGTGTCTTCAGGTGGCATATGCCTAGGTCCATCCATGAATAATGTGGACGAATACAACACCGTCATAGAATTATTGTGCGATGCTATCTCACATGGTATTCGCTCTATAGAGGTGCGTCTAGATTCTTAGTTAGTCGTATGTTAGTTGAACACTCTTTACCATGTGTGTAATTTGACGTTACTCCGTTGTTTCCTATGGGTACATCTTTTAGAACGACAATTTGATTTTATTACATACTTTCACATTCCTAGAAGTTCTAATCATGTATCCGATGCCTACACTAATTATGTTTTGAATTGGCATTTGTCACATTAATAAAGAAAATAAAACCATTAAATCAATGTACACATTGTAAGATATAAGTACAGTCGAAGATCCCTCTTTATATATTTCCAAAAAATATGGTGTTTTATATTACAAAATTGGGGCTAAAACCCTCAAAAATACATATATAGCCGATATACATGTCCCATGACATCTACGCCTATGGCGCTAGATGAGTCTGGTGATAGCAAACCACGACGTTGGCGAGACGCCGAAAGAGTCGTACCCATTCTCTAGGTACACCGACAACCTGCCTCTGCATGGCTTCGAGTAGATCCTCCACCTGAACCATAGGAATCCTCTGTGTCAAACGTGACAGGTTTCCCTGCACGTTCTGAAGGACTCTCTCCGCCTCTCCTCCTACTGCCTCATCTCCCCGGTGCCTCTGCCTATGTCATAGGAATCCCTCTGTCCGTTGCAGACCCACGTCTGCAACCACACAAGTATCGAGTTAATATTTAAAAACACCATCCAAAAAATATTTTTGTTCTTTTAAATACAAAAATACAAAAAATGAAATATATTAAAAATATTGTTTACCTATGGCGCCATAGGCGACTCCTGGTGAAAGAGGAATATCAGGATCACCTTTGAAATCAATTCCCACATAGGGATAGTCATCCAGAGATATGATTTGTCTCCTCCAGTAGAAGAGAAAATCATCGTTGTAGGGTATCACCACCCTACCTCCCCCCTGCCGTCTCATGACCTCGATCCATCGCGCCATAGATGGATCACTTGGCCCTCTAGGAATAATCTCCACTCTAGGTCCCAAGCTTGGGATTCGCTCAAAAAAGAAGCTATGAAGGATAGAGGCAAACCCAAAATTTCGCTTTTCCCCCTGCTTGCACTTTGTCAGCTGACCTTTCATATTGGTCAGCAGTGAGGTACACCAATCGTACATGATAGGTCTCGCACACTCCAGTGCATAAAACATAATCGGTCTCGATGCTTGGTGCAACGAGTCTGACCCTATGATCCTGGTAAGCATGAGCACAATAATCTTCAGGCTGAGGTTACCTATAGCCTGGATAGGGATTTGACTTCCCACCATGGGAGTCCCTACAACACATTGGGCCTCGATGTATTCTTCTACCTTCATCCCACTCCCAGCCCTGTGTGACTTGAGGTCCACGACCTCTCCTCGGCATGAAAGTCCTATCAAGAAGTAGATGTCCTCTACTTTGATCCTTAATGGTTGTCCATCAACGATAAATCTCTCGCTATCTGGATCCCAATAGCCCACTAGCATTTCCAATAACCTCACTTGGGCCCTCATTCCTTTGAGATCCCAAAACTTGTATAGACCACATCTTTTTAATGCCGCTTGAGCCACTGGATCCCGATCCACTGCTGCATCTACCTCCTCATGCTCTCTCTCCCTCCACTCCAACACCATCCTGCAAAAACCAAATCAATTTTTGAGTTAGAAGCTTATTTTTTTCCATTTTGCACAAGTATACACGAGTTATCCAAGAACAGTCGCGGGTAGGGCCTGATATACGCTCCGTGTAGTTCACACAGGGGTGTATATCTGGTCGTATACGCGACATATTAGTAGAAACCCACGTATATCGAAAAACTCAATTTGCACCCTTAAAAACTTAAAAAATAGAGCCTAATTCAAAATTGTAAGCCATTGAATTTGAAGAGGATGGGATGAAGAGTTACCTAGTCCAGACCATTTGCGATTCCCTTGCCTATTTCTCCCGTGATCGCCGTTTGATTTCTGGAGGTATGTTAGTCCAAGTTGCACTATTTTGGGTGAAAATGAAAATGACATAGTAAATTTTGATTTTATTACTATTTATAAAACATTTTTGCCCATTTGATATAGTTTTATGCTATTATTTTGTCTAATGGACTAATTCAAAAATGGTTTAAAACTGGTTTTTGTAGTTTCGACTCAATTTTCTTACAGATTTCAACGTCATGATTGGCCGTTCGTCTCCTCAGACAGGTATATTCATAACCTAGCATATAGGATAGGTATTCACTACATCGTGCCATTTTTCATTGTCCTTCAATTACCACTTTTTATGCCTTAGGTATGAACCCATTTATTGTGACGCTTTATCGTTCATCTGCTATCATAGCATCGTTAATAAATGGTAGAGACTTACCAAACATGGGTACCCTAGTTAGAACCTCTTTGTCATTTGGTTCCCATGCCGAGATTTTTCCTTAAGAACAGGAGTCCATTAGAATTTGATACATGACTTTACAATGAGCCTCATTTCTCATTCATGGACACACGACCTTATTACCCATGGACTCCCAAAAAACGAGTCTTAGTTAAGCTCTTTTCCGACTTGTTATTAAAAATTGAAAAGATCGCCGAGTGATTTGTCCCTTTTACACTCGTTAAAATTGGATTTGAAAGATCATGAGTCTTAGTTAAGCTCTTTTCCAACTCGCTATAAAAAATGGAAAAGATCACCGAGTGAACTTGTCTTTTTCACACTCGTAAATTGGATTTGAAAAGACGTCTATTTGGCACAAGTTTACCCCTTTTTTCACACCAAGTAGACTAAAATATATAAAAAAAGGACATTTTTTTGGTGTTAAATTGTGATTGCATCTCATGCCCTTGCTTTTAGTATTGAGCCTTTAGCCAGTTCTCTCTTTGCGTTATAAACCATGGCCCAAGCAGTTTGCATCCTCAACCAAGCAGAGCCTTGTTTATATCCTTTGCAATTTGACACCCTATACACTAGAAGGAACATCACCTCGAGTGTCCATCTACCACATGCATTTCCTTGCATTGAGCATAGGTACGTTCCACTGCTGGAACTAGTTTTTCTTACTTGCGACACTCGTTCCCTCCTCTGTATCATATCATTCACTTGTTATGAAAAAAAAAAAAAAGACAGGTGGGAAGGGAGTACTATATTGTAATTGGCAACAGTCGTGTCACCTTTGAACAGAGAACAAAGTTATTGAGTCCTTGTGTCAACATAATTTTGGGTTTAGCATGGCCTTAGGAAGCTGATCTCGTTACAAAAGTTTCTATACTGAGTGGTTAATCTTCCAGTCACTATAGAGAATATTATGGATGCCTCCTACATATAGTTGTCACATCATTAAGTCTATGCTGCCGGAGTCCATCGTATGTCTTCTGCTCTTGTTCAAAGGAAGTCTATCAACCTGTGTCAACCACTCCTCATAAATATTGACTTTTCATGTCATCCATACCCTCAGTTTGTCTCATAATCACATGATACTTTGGTATTATTATGCACCTTGGACCTACTTTCATCATTGGTAGGTCACCTTGAACCCAACAATCAACATTTCATCATGGACCGTTGACTGGGTGGTTTCCCTTGTGTTCGATGGCAAGACATCTATTCACACTTTGGGATTCTTGCAATGTCTTGGATGCCATTAGCCTTATTGTTTGTTTCCTTTCCTTTGTTAGCAGTTTTCATCATTGGTTACTATTCAAAGGGTCTTTTTCGTGTACCACTTGCATTTGGCACACGCAAAAGACACACAGGGTCGTTGGTTCATGAACATGTTCTTCGTCTGATCTCCACCAAATCATGAAGCTCCTGTTTTGTTTCGCGTGTTGACTGATGAGAGATGCCTTAATGCTCTCCTTTCAACGGGTCTCTTTCCATCTACTTCAACTCATGTATTCTGGATACGAGACCTAGAGTTTTATGAGTACCTTGAGGCTTGTAGTCATTAATGGCAGGGTCTCTCGCCATTGACAGATGGGAATACATCAATGTCTCCTGATCAATGGATCTCTCAAGTGTTCAACACCAGCTCCTTTATTCACATTTGTAGAGATGTACTCTGTGCCTTGATACCTACTTTCATCATTGGTAGGCTGTCTCGCATTTGTTAACAGTATACCTCAATGACTGGTAATCAAACGATGTCGCATCGTGTTCGACCTCAACTCATTTATTCACATGATGTATACTCACACCATTGGCGGATTGTATTGAAGACTTGATGACATCACTTTGTGGACAAAGATTTCCCGTGCTGTTGCTTCCATTTCATTGGTCCAGTACCTATTTGACTTCAACGATCATGTGAGATTAGATTGTACTCCATGGTATACAAATATCTTCAGATTTATTTTGAGACTGGTTTCACTGGGCCTGTAACAAACCTAGTTGAATATATGCTTAGGGGTTATTAAGTAAAAATTTATTAGGTAATTAATTTTTCTAACATGTTATTAACTAAACAAAGATTGGTATAATGATATTAAATAAATATTAATTAATTAATTAATTGTTATAATTTTGATTAATTAATTAATTAATTACCTATTACATTCAATGACATGGGTATTAAATTTAAGAGTGTTAATACATTTAATTGTTTAAATTAAAGGATTACGTATATGGAGGGGATAAGGAGCATTAATAATCAGATAAAACATTAATAATCAGATAAGACATTGATAATCGGATAAGACAATGAATGTATGGATAAGGAAAGGGGGGAGGAGAAAAGGGTCGGTGAAGGAGGGATATGAGGGGAGGAGGCTTATGGAGGAGGGGAGGATTGTTTTGGAGGGTTCTCTTGGATTTGTTGGTTTAGAGTTTGAGTTCTGTAGTCGGGAAGGATCATTACGGGGGGCACCGGCTTGCTGGGGGTTTTGGGCACGGGGACCAAGATATCCATATGGTATCCTGGAGCTAGGAAGCCAGACAGGCTACTCCTAGCTGACAGGGAGGAACCACGGTTTGGGAAGAGTTGGTCAGTGGCATCAAGCTGGGCAAGGTAGCAGCAGGAAGGTCAATAAGACAAGTGGAAGCAACATGAAGGTCAACAAGACAAGCAGAAGTTTAGCATCAGACCAAGGTATTTTAATCTACATATTTGTTTTATGCATTTAAGGAATATGAAGTGTTATAAGGTTGTTCGTAAGATATTATGTTCAGCTCAATAAATTTTATATATGCTGGTTTTGGTTATATGTTGATTATGAAATAAAATAAATGTTAGGTTAGCATTCCTTAAAATAAATTCTTTTGGGTTTTATAAGGCTTTGTGGTATCAGAACCCTACATGGCCTTGTTCATGACTATGACAACTATTGGCATGTAACCGCATTTATAATTACCTACTCATGGCCATGAACACTTGTTGGTATATTTTCCACATGGATCTGCATTGTATTCTTGGCAGCCATGTATGCAAAATCAATACATAATGTAATGAGAAATTGACTTCGTCCAGCTGGTTCTCTACCACTCCTTTTCTAGGTTATTTATAATGTATTTCGGCCATCACAGATACTCCTCTGATATCACACATTAGGGGGCATCTGTTATAGCAATATTTGACTCACCATTGCTATCTTACACAGAGGGAATTTTTCCATTTCCCTATGCAGACTTATCAACCCTTTTTGATAAATCTAGAGCCAAAAATATATATTTTTCCACATATACTCTCCCTAACTTCTTTGCAAGATGCGTATACGCTTGCTTCTCCACTACAACTCGCGTATATCTGGATTTGTGCCAGAAAATACAAAATGAGGTCAGGTTTCCATGTCACAATGAAAGATCTCTGATCTTTGGCCTTCCATATACTGGAAACATTCTGACTCGTCCCTTCAGTTTCATTCTGGAGGCTATAATAGCACAATTTCTAGCTATGGAAAAAAAGGAGAAAGCATTCAACTTTGAGAGCAAAGTTACTCTGGAGAAATTACTTCATATTGAGTCTACATCCCTTTGTCCGTCAAGTCCAAACACAATGTTCATCCCCCATGCTCTTTCTTTATTGTCGAGAGGACCTCATTACCTCTTTGCTATGAGCTTTCCTTTGGTGGAGGATTGAAGTGGTGGAGATCCAGTTGGAAGGAACTTGGTTTCTTGGTTTCGAACCGTGTCGACACAGAAGTTTGTAATGTTGATACTTCTTTTGATCAAGTATTAATAGAAATACTCCTTTCCCATCCTATCGATATCTTGCAAATATATGATTATCATCCATGGGCATGTTTGTAATGTTTATTAATGGATTGTGCTATCTGATGTGCTAACTCATTTTATATATTGTCACTATATACTTGCATCGCTTTTTTGCTGAGAACTTCTTGCAGGTGTAAAGCTTTGGGTCAAAGTGCTCAACGGTGGAATGACATCAAACAATTGGATCAAGGTAGGCTTCTTCCTCGTATTGCACATTAGTTTATATAGCACATGTTGGAATTGATTTGATTTCTGCAATCATACCTGCCTGTTGTGGTTTACCCTTGGCCATATAGAGTTTTTCCCTTATAACAATATATGCATATATACAAAATCCTACTTCTGTAAATGAACATTTATGGAATCCAACATTCTTATATGCACATATATAGAAGGCTGCTTTCATAAATGCGCATTTATGGTGTAACATCCCCGACCATCAACCCCACTGTCGGGAAACGCTACTACGTGGAATATACATACATATATTTATAAATATTATGCATTAAATCAAATTAACACATTTAACATGGAGTTACTACTGTCATATAGACTTAAATAGAATTAACAAAAAATCAAAATTGCAAAGAAATACATGATAAACATTTCAAGACATAGACATGCATCACATATAAATTAAGTACATAATTAATACTTATATTTTAAACTGGCGTAACACCACCAACCGCGTGAAGAACTTCCATGAACCTCCTAGCCTTAGACCACACTGCTCATCACTCTCAGCAGTAGGTCACCCCCGAGATGGGACTAAGTTCCAATGGGCAAGGGAATCTTAGGCTAGATAAGGTCAAAAGGAAGACACACAGTGTATGAGGATGGATTCTCTCCCAGGATCCACTTATGCCCATTGCTCACAGGCTCTCATTCCCCACATGCCTGTCCGACCCCAGGAGTATACACCTTCACTTCCACCCGGACAGTCCTTCGGCTGCTAAACCTCTCTTGCCTTGGGCTTCAACAATAGGCCGGACCAGAATTCTCTGAGCTCTGTGGAAACTACATGACCCCTTCCAAGAGTTCTCACTTCCTCCGCGCACTCTTTAACCTAGAGAGAGTCGCTCATAGGCCTGGCAACCTGTCTCTTCAACCAAAACAACCTCCCTCACCTCGAGAGAGTGTTTCACATAGGCCTAACAACCTGCTTCTTTAGATCCATTACAACAAAAGAAGGTCAACAGTAAGGCTCAACAAAGAACAAATGATGGTAGCAAATCAAACTTAGCCAAGGGATTGCATGGCCACAATAACCCACAATTATAACACAGATGGCATAGACAATTACAATATGTTCAGGTTTCATAGAAGACACCAAACCAAATGGTTAAACACAAACTCAGATTGCGGTGTGGATACATTGGGTTGACAGGACACACATGAGACATGACTCAATCCATAGATTACCGGTTTCAGAATGTGTGACAAGAAAATTATGTAGAGGTTGATGATGGAGGCCAAACACATAGACCATACAAAATTCACGAGAATACACCAGTTGATCACAGAGGTCTCATGGTTTCTAGTTTCAAATCTGTGTGAGGTATGCAATGATCAGACGCAGAGGTAACACAGTTCAGACAACGAATGCCAGAATGGAGGATGAACCCCCATCACGGCTCAATTCTTGGGTTAAATTGCATGTTTTTGGGCCGACACATGTCACCCATGAATATGCATGCACTCCATCAAGTATGCGTTCCCTTTTTCACATGTTGGAGCTGTATGCGTTGCCTCTCCCAAGACTTAGGATAAAAACATACGTTTCACACCACTTTGGAATAATAAAAAATTATTATTCAAGGACTTAAGCCCTCAAGATTAGCCACTCTTCCAACCTTTCATCCCCCTCTCCCTTACCCATTATGTGGAAGCTTAGTCCCCCATCACTCTTTCTTCATGGTCGATCAACACACAACAATGTTTATATATTATATTAATGATCTTCATAATTACATATACAAAAATAGGCTCTTGACCTTTAACACTTAGGCTCTCCGACCTAATAAACACATAAGCCCACCAACTTATCAATACTCAGCTCACTAGCCTACAAAACATGATTTACAATTCATAAACATGATTACAATTCATAATATAACTGGGGCACGTCCTTGGGGTATTACAATCCCCTCCCCTTATTTTTGCACTATCCTTAGTGCAACTTTTACACAACATCAACACGATTTTCAAAATCTTCAAAAAGATGCAGGTATTTTGCTTGCATAGCATCCTCATGCTCCCATGTCACATCCTCAGGACCATACCAGGTCCACTGGACCTTTACAAGCCCTATGGCTTGATTTCAGAGTTGTTTTCTTTTCCAGTCCAATATGCGCCCATGATGCACTTGCAAGACACCTTCTTGCTCCACCTAAATCACATTCCAATCGATAACATGATTAACATCAAGTACATATTTCTTAAGAAATGAAACATGAAACACATTATGTACAGTCATGGATGCAGGTAATGCAAGCATATATGAAATTGGCCCAATCCTTTCTATGATTTCAAATGGCCCACAAAATCTAGCTGCCAACTTGGAGTAGCTTCCCAGCTTCACAAAACTTCTATTGGATTTTAATTTCAGGAAAACATGGTCGCCCACTTTAAAATCTCTGTGGGTTTTGTTTTTATCAGCATAACTTTTCTACCTGTCTTGGGAAACCTTTAAATTCTGCTTAATTTTCATCATTTTCTCTTCCATTTCCTTGAGCAACTTTGACCCAACTACTTCCCTATCAACTCGATTATCCCAACTTACTGGAGTATTTCACTTTCTGCCATAAAGTGCTTCAAATGGGCTCATCTTCAACGATGCTCGATACCCATTGTTGTAGGCAAATTCTACCAAATGTAGGTAGTCTTCCTATTTCGATGGTTTGTCCATCACATACATCCTTAGCATGTCTTCTATTACTCTGTTCACCCTCTCAGTCTGCTTATCATACTCAGGATGATAGGCTGTGCTGAAGTTTATATTCGTTCCAAATCCTTTGAACAACCCCTTCCAGAACTTGGAGGTAAATTTCGAGTCCTTGTCAGACACAATTGTCTTGGGAATATCATGCAATCATGCCATTTCCCTCATAAAAATATCAACAACATTAGCTGCCTTGTGAGTAGTCTTTAATGGAGTAAAATGGGCATCTTTTGTAAGCTTTTCCACCACCACCACGATTGAATCATGCTACTTTCCGGTTCTGGGCAATCCTATGATGAAATCCATTATCACTACTTCCCACTTCCACTTAGGAATGGGTAAAGGTTGCAACAACCCTGCTGGGTGCCTGTGCTAAGATTTGACCTTCTGACACTCCATACATCTGGCGATGTATTCATCAATCTCTTTCTTCATACTTGGCCAAAAGTAATGGCTCTTGACTGCTGCCATAGTTTTCTGATATCCAGGGTGCCCAACATAAGGCGCATTATGAATTTCATTCAAAATTGCAAGTTTCAAATCATGGACATTAGGTACATAAATTTTGTTCTTGTACATAATTATTCCATCAACCCCTTTATAATTCTCCAATTTTTGTGGCATCTTACCTTGCTATAGCTCTGCTACCAAATCTCTGTATTGCAAATCTATATTTGCAGCCTCCAAAATTCTTCTTTTAATATTAATTCAATACATGATAATGGCTATAGCATGTAATTCATGTACTCTCTTGCTGAGTGCATCAACCACTTTATTCTCCTTCCCTTTGATATGCTTGATATCAAAATCGTACTCACAGAGAAACTACAACCACCTACTCTGTCTAGCATTCAAAGTTGGCTGATCAAACAAATAATTCAGACCATTATCGTCTGTCCTTAGTTCGAACCTACTTCCCATGAGGTAATGCCTCCATTTCTTTAGAGTGTGTACTATTGGTTCAAACTCTAAATCAAAAGTTGCATAGTTCCTTTCGTTCTCTTTAAACTTTCTGGATTCATAACAAATTACAAATCCATTTTGACTGAGGACTCCTCCCAATCCTTCTTTGCATGCATCTGTTCACACCACAAAATATTCATTTGGGTTTGCAATCCTCAGGATTGGAGAGCTGGTTAACAATTGCTTTAATTGCTGGAAGATTTTCTCACATTCCTCTGTCCACTGAAACTTATTCTCCTTCCTTTACAAGGGAGTGATAGGGTAAGCTATCCTTGAGAACCCTGTGTAAACCTTCTGTAATAACCAGCTAGACCCATAAAGGATCTGACTTCTGTCACGTTCTTTGGCGCTGACCATTATCTGATGGCCTCAATATTCTCAGAATCTATAGCTATCCCATTCTCTGAAATAATATGCCCCAATTAATGGATCTGTTTTTGATAAAACGAGCATTTTCTCAACTTGGCATATAGTTGATGCTCTCTTAGCACTTGCAACAACATCCTCAAATGTTGTTGATGCTCTTCCTATGACTTGGAATACACCAAAATGTCATCCAGGAAGACTATGAAAAACTTGTCTAGATATTCCCTACACCATTCATCAGGCACATAAAAACAACATGTGCATTTGACAACCCAAATGGCACCACTATGAATTCATAGTGACCATACCTTGTTTTGAAGGTGGTCTTGCTGATGCCTTCATCCTTTATCCTTACCTGGTGATATCTCGACCTGAGATCTATATTCATAAATATCTTTGCATCCTTCAACTGATCGAAGAGGTCATCAATACTCGGTAAAGGATATTTTTTCTTTATAGTTACTTTGTTCAATTGTCTGAAATCGATACAAAATCTCAACGTCCCATATTTCTTCTTCATGAATAGGACCGAGGCTCCCCAAGGTGACACTCTTGGGCGTATATACCCCTTCTTCATAAGCTCTTCAAGTTGCAATTGCATCTCTTTCAACTCTGGCGTACTCATTCTGTAAGGAGCTTTCGACATTGGAGCTACTCCAGGCATCAAGTTTACAGAGAAGTTGATATATCTTTTCGAAGGTAGTCCAGGTACCTCATGAAATACATCTTCAAACTCCTTTAGTACCACATGATATCCAATATTTGAGATATCATCCTTATATGCTTCCTCCACATGGGCTGAAAATAATTGGGAGCCTTTCCTATAGCACTTCTTCAGCTGCATTGCTAAGATTTCTTTGATAGCAACAACTCTGGGAATTCCTTGGACTGTTCTCTGATTCCCCTCCTCATCCAGACAAGGGAATTCCTTGTTATGACAGTCTAGGATGGCATGGTGTTGGTCCAACCAAGCCATCCCAATTAGACAGTCATAAGAACCTAAAGGCAGAATGTTCAATTCAACCTTTGTGCTCAGTCCATTCATGTCCACAGGGCATGACTTAACCAACTCAATGACTTTTCTCTTGGTTCCTATAGCCAACTACACTAACCAAGACTTTTAATGTTTTCTTCTTGACAATTGCAAACTTTCCACCACTCTAGGATCTATATAACTATGGCTAGCCCATGAATCAATTAAAATAGTAAAGGCATGGTTGTTGATCATACCTTCTACTTCAATCATGTGCGACTGATATTTATCTTGCTTGTTTTCCAGGGCTGCATAGATCCTTGGCATTCTAATGCCCATGTCCTCCACTTTTTTAGCTTGCTGAACATTATGGACAACTCTCACTTTGCCCTTTTTATGGGGACAATCTTTGTACTTGTGGTTCCCTTGACAGCCCCAACACTGAATGCGTGTCTGCCTTGACCTTTGTTCCCCTATGTTAGCCATTTTTGGCTCTCTAAATGATGGCTGTCCTTGAGGACTATTTTTGAAAAAGGGTGGCTTAGTTCCCTTCTCCCTCTGATCCATTTGGAATTTCTTCTTGTCTTCCCAAGCCTTCCGGAAGGTAGAATTCTCTCTTTGTTTCTCACATAAGCATTTCTCTCTTCTTATAGTTTCTTCCATGGTCTTAGGATCATCATACTGAATTTTGTCACCAATGGAAGGTGGCAATCCACTTAAATACCTCTAAATCTTGATAGTCTCATCCTTGATGAATGGAACACACTTCAACAATTCCAAAAACCTTCGTTCATATTCATCAATGGTCATGCTACCCAGCTTGAGTTCAAAGAACTCTTTCATATTTCTGTCATAGTATCTTTTAGTCAAATATTTCTTCTCGAAATACTTCTTGAATTATTTCCAAGTAATATATTTCTCTCTAATGTGCTGCACCTGCACAAGCTGATCCCGCCACATGGATGCTTTTCCTTTCAGTTGATACATCACAATTGATCCTTCTGCATGAGAGGAATAATTTTGCAGTTGGAAATATTTCCTCATGCCAAGCAACCATGTCTCAACATCTTCCTCGTTATGTTCTCCATCAAATGTAGAAGGCTTAATCTTGTTCATTTCACCCTTCAGTTCATCCACTCTATATCTCCTATGCTTTTTGGTAGGATATGGGCTTGAACTACTATGTGCCCTCCTCTTGGAGTGACCTTGGGAGTGATGGTGGTGTCTACCAACACTCCTTGATATTCTTCCCTTAGAAGTTTGGTGACTCCTTATTTTGCTCGAGTCCCTCTCCCTGTCCAACTTATTTTCTATTCTTTCCAGGCTCTTCATCAACTTTAATTTGAATTCTCCTTGTTGTTCCTTATCTTTCACGAGCTTTCTGCTATTTTCTCGATGAGTCTGGGCATATTTCTGCAATTGTTCAATGATTTTCATCATATGCCCTTCCTTATCTATCTCTTCTCCATGTCCATTGGAGTTTGACCCTTCAACTCCCAAATGAACATCCATCCCTTTAGCTTCATTCTCTGAACTGGAAGCATTATGTGTCTCCTCCATTTATTTGCACCGAGTGTCAACTCTATTCAGTTTTGGCACTTGTTAAACTTATGAAAACACAATGTGCAGAAAACTAAAATTTGTCAAGCCATTATTCCTTAACAAATCCCACAACATTGATAAACCAAATATGTTTTAAGAAACATTCATATTTCGTGAATTTTCCAAGCTCTGTTCGACTTTGTAACAATTTCAGGCCTTAGCCCTTTTCTTTTAGTCCCCAACCCACATGACCATGGGTCATGACCAAGCGCTATATAAAAAGGTGCTATTCGGGTCTTCGACCCTCCGAAATTTCAAAGCACAATACGACAATCTCTCTAAGTTCAGATTACCGAACTCACAACATAAGACGGATCAACCATCCACGTCTACCCAACATCCAACAACTGACACTCACTATGGAACCTTAGGTGTTTGAGTTCTGGGACTTCGAGACTTCGGTTTCTAGAAGCTTTTCTTCTTTATTCCCTTTCAATCTCCCGAATTACAAATTTACGACTTCTCTATCCTCTGAGCCCACATAGTACAACTGTTGCCAACTAAGGCGATGGAAGGTGATATGCCTAGAAAGGTCCACATCACCCCAGGCAACGTCATCTGACCCCACCACGTCTACCCTTTCACTTCGAAACTTTGGGCTTCGAAAGTTTGTGCATCAACACATTCCCCTTCTCTCGATTGCCACAGTTCCGAACTCTCCCTGGACAATCGACAGTCCTTATCTCTCTCACAACCAATGCTCGAGATCCACTTCATGATTTCTTTCTTTAGAGGTTTTCATTTCTATTCACTTTAAATATTTCGATCCGTGAACTCCAAAGGATTCTCGCGAATAACCTATGCACGACTTCTCCAATATCTAATGATCAAGATTCTCCCCTCAGATCTATGGTGTAGATATCTTCCAGGATTTCAGACTTCAGAAGTTTGTGCCTCAGCGCACCCTACTTATCCTGACTGCTGAACTGCAAAAGGCTTCTAGGATAACCCTCCCACACCTTTTCCGGATCTGACAGTCGTAAATGACTTTCCTTTTTCCCAAATAGATCCTATGACTCCAACACCCCAAGTGTTGAGTTCTCTCTCTCCATGGTCAAATACCACATTGAATGCAGTTTTATTCTACCGCTACTCCTCCTGAGTTTCGTAAGACGACCAAGTAACCCCTTGGCACTCAGAAACATTCTAAGGCTCGAAATCGTTTCCATCCAAACACCATTTCCACTCGAAACATTGGGTCCAAATACCACGTATCCGACCCATCCAGGCTCAACGTTGAAACCATGGGCTCTAATACCATATTGTAACATCCCTGACCATCAACCCCACTACCGAGAAATGCTACTATGCGGAATATACATACATATATTTATAAATATTATGCATTAAATCAAATTAACACATTTAACATGGAGTTACCACTGTCATACAGACTTAAATAGAATTAACAACAATTCAAACTTGCAACAAAATACATGATAAACATTTCACGACACATACATGCATCACATATAAATTAAGTACAAAATTAATACTTATCTTTTAAACCATTGTAACACCACCAACTACGTGCAGAACTTCCACAAACCTTCCATCCTTAGACTACACTACTCATCACTCTCAGTAGTAGGTCACCCCTGAGCTGGGACTAAGCTCCACTGGGCAAGGGAATCCTAGGATAGGCAAGGTCAACAGGAAGACACACAGTTTATGAGGATGGATTCTCTCCTAGGAGCCACTTATGTCCATTGCTGATAGACTCTCATTCCCCACATGCCTGTCCCACCCCAGGACTATACACCTTCAATATCACCCGGACAGTCCTTCGGCTGCTAAAAATCCCTTGCCTTGGGCTTCAACAACAGGTCGGACTAGAATTCTCCGAGCTCTGTGGCAGCTACAGGACCCCTTCCAGGAGTTCTCACTTCCTCCGTGCACTCTCTCACTTGGAGTGATTTTCTCATAGGCCTGACAACCTGCCTCTTCAACCACAACCACCTCCCTCACTCGGAGAGAGTGTTTCACACAGGCCTGACAACCTTCTTCTTTAGCTCCATTCCATCACAAGAAGGACAATAGTAAGGCTTAGCAAGGAATGTGATGGTAGAAAATCACACTTAGCCAAGGGACTACGTGGCCAAAACAACCCACAGTTATAACACACACGACATAGACAATTACAGTATGCTCAAGTTTCACAGAAGACAACAACCCAAATGGTTAAACACGAACTCAGATTGTGGTGTGGATACATTGGGTTCACAGGACACACATGAGACATGGCTCAGCCCATGGATTACTGAATTTAGAATGTGTGACAAGTAAATTATGCAGAGGTCGATGATGGAGGCCAAACACAAAGACCAGATGGAATTCATGGGAATACACCAGTCGATCAAAGAGGTCTCATGGTTTCGGGTTTCAGAGCTACATGAGGTATGCATCGATCAGATGCAGAGGTAACACGGTTTAGATAGCAGATGCTAGAATGGAGGATGAACCCCCATCACGGCTCAATTCTTGGGTTAAATTACATGTGCCTGGGCTGACACATGTTGCCTATGAAGCTGCATGCACTCCATCAAGTATGAGTTTCCTTTTTCACATGTTGGAGCTGCACGTTGCCTCTCTCATGACTTAGGATAAAAACATACCTTTCACACCACTTTGGAATAATAATAAATTATTATTCAAGGACTTAAGCCCTCAATATTAGCCCCTCTTCCAACCTTTCAACACCCTCTCCCTTACCCATTCTGTGGAATCTTAGTTCCTCATCACTCTTTCTTCATGGTCAATCAACACGCAATGATGTTTATATATTATATTAATGATCTACATAATTACATATACAAAAACAGGCTCCTCGCCTTTAACACTTAGTCTCTCCGGCCTAATAAACACATAAGCCCACCAGCTTATCGATACTCGACTCACCAGCCTATAAGACATGATTTACAATTCATAAACATGATTACAATTCATAATATAACTGGGGCACGTCCTTGGGGTATTACATATGGAATACAATATATATATATATATATATACCGACATATATTATACTGGTACATGATATGTCGATATATATAGCGGTATATATCGGTAAAAATATCAGTATATTTATATATACCGACATATCATGTACTGATATATATCATGATATATATATTGTTATATATACATGTTGTTATATACCCCTATGTATATCGTTATATATACATGATATGTCATTATGTATATATGTTGATATATGTATCTATATATACATGTATATATGTCGATGTATATACCAATATATATCAATATATATACATGTATATATGTCGATATATATACCAATGTATATCTTGATATATATACATGTATATATGTTGATATATATACCAATATATATGTCGGTACATATACATGTATATATGTTAGTATGTATACCCGTATACATGTTGGTATATATGCATATCATGTATATATAACAATATGTATACATATGATGTCGTTATGTACATGATATCAATTGATGGTATGCATATATAGGGGCATTAAGGCCCATGACTTCTGATAGGAAACTCTTCATCATGATTCACAAGAAATGGGGAGAAATGAGTGTGGTGTTGGGTGATGATGCTACTTATCATGTGAAATGATTAGGCTCCATTTCCTTCCATATGTTGTCAAGTGATGCTCTTGTTTTGAATAAAAATATTATCTCAGTTTCTTGTATGATGATTTTTCAATGTAGATTAGGGATACCTCATTTTAAGTCCCAAGTGGGTTCAAAACCATTTGGGAACTCTTTTTAGAGGGCCTATTTGGTCAAAATTCCCTTTTCCTTTACTAGTATTGATGCGATAAGTGTTGGAACCTCAGGTTCTGATGGTTCATCCCACTTCAACTGGAGACGGTCGGTCAATCAACTAGATGGATTCGGTATATGCACAGTCACAGAAGATGACTTATGTATATGTTCATATATGGAAGCAAGCTTCTGTATATGCCCATTTATAGAAGATGGATTCCGTATATATTCTTATATGGAAGAAAAATTATGTATGTGCACATTTATGGAAACTTTCTTCCGTATATGTAGAAGTGCTTGTGTATACGCACATTTACAGAAGTAGGCTTCCATAAATGTGCATATATGGAATCACTTTCGCATATACGGAAGTCGGCTTCCGTGTATGTGCATACACGGAAGCACTTTTACATATACAAAAGTTAGCTTGAATATATGTGCATATACAAAAGTTATTTTGTATATGCGCATTTATTAAAGTGCTCTTGTATATGTGCATATACGAAAGTCATCTTCCATATACACACATATACATAAGTCAACTTCTGTATATACACATATACAAAAGCCTACTTTTGTAAATGCACATTTATTAAAAAAGGTTTCTGTAAATGTGTGTATACCAAAGCCCTCTTCCATATATGTGCATATACCAAAGCCCGCTTCTGTATATGCACATATACCAAATTTTTATTCTGTATATGTGCATATAACAAAGCTCACTTCCATATATGTGCACTTGAAGAAGTGTGCTTCCATATATGCACATATATAGAAGTCGACTTCTATATATATATATATGCATATACGAAATCAAGCTTTCGTATATGTACATATACGTAAGTCAACTTCTATTAATGCACATATACCAAATATCGTTTCCATATAGGTGCACTTACAGAAGTGAGCTTTCATATATGTATATATACAAAAGTAGGCTTCCATATATGCACATATATGGAAGTTGGATTTTGTGTATGCACATATACAAAAGTTGGTTTCCATATATGCACATATATAGAAGTCAATTTTTGTATATGCACATATATGGAAGTCGACTTCCATGTGAGTGCATATACAGAAGTCAGTTTCCGTCTATGCACATATACAAAAGAAAGCTTCCATATATGCACATTTATGGAAGCATTCTTCCATAAATGTGCTTATATGTAAGAAATGTTCTGTATATAGGCATTTACTGAATTCTTCTTCCATAAATGTGCATTTACGAAAGTAAGCTTCGTATATGCATATATACAAAATCCTGATTATGTAAATGCTTCCGTATATGCACATATATGGAACCCTACTTCCCTATACGCACATTTACAGAAGCAAGATTCCCTATATGTGCATTTATGTAATAACTTTCATATATGCGCATAACAAAAGTTGGATTCTATATAGGCACATATACAAAATACGACTTTGGTAAGTGTTCATATACAAAAGTGGGATTTGGTATATGCACATTGAAAGCATGTTGAAATTGTTTGATAAAGCTCCTACGAGGATGAAAATAGATTGGACTTCCATATTCCAGTGTTGACCCTCCCATATCTGACACTTTCAGTGAGTGGTGATTTCCTCTCTTTGTTAACCCCTTTAAGAGGTGTTGAATTTGTGTAGAAGTTCACCAAATTTTAACCCAGGTTTTATGATTCGCCTAAATTCGAATTTCAAGCTTCAAATGCAGCGAACCCAGTGACTTAGGAAATGGATGGCCTTCTTCTTATATACCTTTCCATGGAATCTCTTGCAAGCCTTCGATTAATTTAGGCTTGGTTCACATAAGCATTGGAAGCAGTCTTGAGATCAATCACCTTTCATATATCACTAAGGGTTGTGTATTTGCTAGGTGTGGACATAATGCATGAATGCTCCATCATCTATGTAATCACTTCTTTTTATCAATTATACTTCTTCTTTCTCTATCAACCATGCTTCAACCATAGAATATGGGATCTGACGACAACTGCAAAGCCAGTCTGGAAAATATGTCGGCATATATATTGGTATATATACCAATATAATATGTTGGTACATATACTAGTAATATGTTGATACCAGTATATATATCGACATATAAATTGGTATATATACCAACATATATATCAACATATATATATATATATATATATAATATGACATATTTATTGATGCATATATCGACATATATACTGGTATATATACAAACATATATATTGGTATATATGTCGGTATATATATCAGTAGATATGTCAATCTAAATATCGATATATGTATACTGATATATATACTGGTACATGATATGTCAGTATATATAGTGGTATATATCGGTAAAAATATTGGTATATATATACTAACATATCATGTACCGATATATATGTTGGTATATATACTAACATATGTACTTGTATATATACCGACATATATATTGGTATATATACCAGTATATATGCTGACATATACATACATATATTTACCAACATATATACAGGTATATATATGACATATATATGGATATATATACTGACATATATACTGGTGTATATACTGGCATATATACCAACATACACACATGTATATATATTGACTTATATATTGGTATATATAACGACATATATACAGGTATATATACCGACATATATACTGGTAAATATACAAACACACACACATACATACATGTGGAAATAAACCCTCATTTACAGATCTTTGGCCTATGGAAAAGTCCTCCCCGTGAAAACCCTAGAACACCCCTACAAAAACCTGAACATTACCACCTCCTCCACCTACTTCTTCTGTTCTTTCAGATATAATATCTCCATATAGGAAAATTATTTGGTTTCAATAAGTACAATAATGTTGTCTAATACATTTTTACAAAATGAAAATTTAATTTATTCAAAACTAATTAAATAATATTTTTGAATTTTTTTAAATACAATGAAAAATTATTCTTAAATTAAATTGGTCTAAATTATTTTAAATTTCTTAAACTTTAGTTATTTTTATTATTATTTTTAACCTTCCTAACCTCTTAACTCAACAAAACTATGGTGATCTTGGAAAGCTTCTCTTAATGATTTTCGAGCACATAAACAAATTTTAAAGAATCACAAGTAATCACTTACCCTCTTAAGGTTCGATATACCAATTCTGTCTTAGTGGACGTTAGTCATCATCATCATCATCATCATCATCATAATCATCATCATCATCATCATCATCATCACCATTAAGATAGTAAAATAAACAACATTTTATTTTGTTTTATTTTTATATCATTTAAATTTGAAAAAAATATAATAATGTTTTAAAGTTTATTATAACATTATAACATTATGCTGATGATATCATTCTTATGGAAACGAGTCCCCATGATCTTGAAAACCAACCAAGAATCCTCAAGGATTTTTTCTCCAATATGGGTATTGTCGCTGTCCTTATACACACTTGGGGTAATGTGGAAGAAACCTTCAATCCACTTGGTGTGTCCTTGGGGGAAAGTCTCGAGTCAAGGTGTTGCCACCTGCTCCTCAACTCCCTCATCTAGGCCAACTCCTAGAGAAGCCAAGGGGGGTAGTTCCTATGAAAAAAATAATCTAAGGCTTTTCTAAACTAAGAAAACAAAAGCGCTTAAATCTAGGAGTTTATTGTTTTGAAAAATAAAACTTGATCAATTAACACTTAGCATTCATCATCATCATAAAGTACTTTTCTCATAAAACATTCATAAATCAAAGGATACAATATTTGCAAGATTTAAGAGCATGAAAGTTAGACAAGATGCATAAGTGTAACTGCTCACATAAGATAAATAGATACTTTTTAACCAGTGCCTTAAAAGGAGTCGTGGGCAGTGTAGATCAAATATTTTATTAAGGTAAATTTTGTATTTAGTTAGTGACGAGTGTTTGGCCCCTTTGGAGGCTAGATCTTTGATTGGAATTGTTGAAAGTTTACCGAAACCTGAATGGTCTCACCAGTAAACTCACCAAAAGTGCTGGATGTACAACACGGATAATCCGTCTTACTTCACAGGTCACTTTTAGGTTTTTTCCTCCCAATGAACTAACAACTTTAGAGATTGTCCTATTAAGATAGCAAGGTTCAATTACTTGATAAATGATTGAAAGAGATACAACACACACCCTGCTTTGTAACTGAAATACTTGCACAAACACTTGAAAAAGGAAATATATAGATTTGAAACAATTAGATTTAAATACCCTGCTTTGTAGTTGAGAAAAATATTTACAATTTACTTTTAGAAATTTAAACACTATTGCAAGATTATTGAAAAAGAAAATTCTTGAAGCAAAACTAACTAAGCATGCATGAAAGATTTGAGATTTAGTTAACATGCATGAAAATAAGAGTGTTTGTAGTGTGTCCGACGTACTGGAATTGTGTGTTTGATTAATATATTTTAAGCATGCATTAATCACAAGAAAAGAAACCAAACCAAACAAACAACACAAATCCCCCTAACAGGGATGGAGAAACTGGGCACAAAGGGCCTACTTTTATTGCACTATTACAACAGAGAACCAATGTTCTCTTTGATATTTTAGCTCTTTAGAAAGAAAGGAATCCTTATAATTGGATCATTTTAGAGGAATAGAAGAAAGAGATAGAAAAAAGGAAAACTTCGTTTGATGAAGTCAAAACCCCCCAAGGTGCCCCAAAAGCCTTGATTTTTCCCCAAAACTGGTAGAATCTCCTATTCGACCTGTGAATGCTGCAATAAAACAGAAAACAAATGAATTTAGAAAATGGTGAAAAAATATTTTAAACAATACAAATTTTTATCAATTTTTTCTGAAAATATTCTAAGGCAAAATCAATATTTTTTAGGACTTTTTGATACTTAAAACAAACCTAAACTAGGCCCTTTTAGTGGCTTCTGTTTTCTGTTTTAAAGAAACAAACATAATACCTCTAAATATATTGATAATGAAATTAAAACCAAACAATAACCTAGTCTAAGATCTAGGTGAAAATAGACTAAAAAATTGCTTAAATTTGACTAGATCTAGTTCTTGAATTTGACAAATTTATAATCAGATCTAGAAAGTAAATGCATGCAACCTTTATATATTAGAAATAAACTTTAGATCTATTCTAAGCAACAAGCAACCTAAGAAAGAGAATAAGGGAAATGAGTTTATTGTTTTTTTGGAGTTTCCGCTTGAGCCTCGAACACTTGGGCTATGGGGTTCTTTTGATGAGGAGTAGAGGGAAATTGATCTTTGAATATATTGGAAGATGATCTTTGAAAAAACAACCTGTCACTCCTTCAATCTTGAGGAACTTGCAACTATACACTTCAATCCTGCAACAAAATTGTTAAAAGTCTTCCCTACACAACAATGCTCAAACATGCATGTTAGTTTAACTGAAAATGAAGCATGCAATGTAAAAGTCTATGAGATAAGGAAGAAACAAGATGAATCAAACTTGATTAATATTATCCTACTGTATGATAGCATACCTTCAAATCCTTACAAATTAATCACAAAACTGAAATATAAGATACATGTTACCTCATGAAGAAAATGACATTAGATCAAAGTATACACACATAGCATCCACAACATTTGAACTCCAAAGTATTTATTATTCCAAAATGATTCAAAAATAGTACAATGATTGCCCAAAACCGAAATCCCTAAATGGGAGAGGTCGACCCTTCTTAAATAGCATGTGAGGTGATATTTCCAAAGGGGATGCGCTAGGGTTAGGGTTTAGTAATGCGTGGGTGATGAGGGAGTGACGCACTAGTGAATGGGTAGATGCACAAGAGATGAGGTGATACGAGTGTAGTGGATGTGGAGTATATTAAGTTGAAGGGGAGTGAGAGTAAGGATAAGTGGGAGTGAGTGTGAGTGGAAGGGGTAGTTAGGTGGGAGTTAGGAGATGCGTGGGCCTTTGGGATGTGTGCCCCTACTTTAGAATGCGCCAACTAGGAATGTGGGGTTGAGTTCCCACATTGGGATCTCCCCCAAGTACACATCACCTCAGTTAAGTCAACCCTACCTTTAGATAACTCGCCTAGGCTTCTAGTTGACTGGGGACAGGAGAAAAACATGTTCCCCAGTTCTCCTAAAAAATATGAAATTAATTTAATTACCCCTTTTCCATAAATTTCAAGTAAATTTGATTTTTTTAGTGATAATAATCACTTTTTTGTCTCGAAAGATGGGAAATAGGGGTTTACATGATACTCTGTACTGGAAACCAACCATAAATATGGCATATGACAATATTTGATGCCATATTTTTACAATTTATTAACTGAGAATTAAAAAATTCCATTTTTGTGGGAATTTAATTAATTCACTAAAACTTTAAAAGAAACCTATCAAACCTAGCCGAAATTTCCAAATGACTCAGTCAAGATGTCCTAGTATGATATGATATACATTTAGACACTAGACATTGGATTTTCCATGCCAAGACTTGATCGCCAACACATACTTTGGCTATGGAGTTATTCTTCTGAGTGAAAAAATTAGAAATTATTTAATCGCTCACAAAGGCAAGTAGAAAAAATAATTAACAAGTAAAAAAAACACTCCAGAGTACCTTCTCACTCCTAGGTCTTAGCTGGACAATAGCCTTTTACAATATCTCATGCTCAAGACATTTATTACAATAGTGAAAATGCATAAAAAGTGGTCTTTCATAAGACTGATTGAATTCTGAACTCTGTCATATGAGCACTGACTGTTCATTCTTTGGAGGCTCTTAAGGAAATCCATCTTGTGCAAACTGGTGGATAACATGTATGACCGTTAATAATGACAAGACTAAGATCATGATTATTAAATATAATAAAATCACTTATGATACCTTCATATATGTCAACAACGACTTGGAGGAAGTGACTTCATACAAATTGTAACATCCTGCTCTTGCAAGCACATGCTATCGACTTATTCTTTGAGGACACTTGCATGCAAGTGATCTAGTTATAGTACATGGTTATTTGTTTCTCTTATATATTTTTATGATGACGTTGATGGTTGTGATTTAATGTTATTTGATCTATATGTATTGACAAATGTTATTGACAAGTTTTCCCTAAGTGTGCAGGACACTTGACAGATTGTGGATGCCGATGGCATCAATGGACATCCTTGGACTCTGGATTGAGTCAGGGAGTTGATTATATTGGTTTGAGTATTTCATTTATGAATATGTGACATATGATTGATTATAGTATGATTTTGTATATAGATCATTGATAGTGTTTTGTTGATGGATGCAGGCTGACGAATGCTTGCTAATATGACTCACTTAAGAAGTAAAGAGGCCATGCACATAAACCATATATTGAGGGAGAGGTGTGGCAATGTCCCTGTCACATCCTACTATCACTCCCTCCATGGCTCGAATTGTAGGTTAACAATTACGTAATTCGATAGGTCCACATTGTCGTGAGGGAAGAATGAGACAGTCACTCACAAAGATTATAAGGGGTGCACAATAATGCAGGGTCCTTATTCATTATAATCCCTTAGTCTCTCACAATGTCACTCGAATGGAGTGCTCACTCCAAGGGTTTGATTTAGGAGGCTCCCCAGATCCAAAAAATGCTCAAACATGAAAGTTCTCGGAATTGAATGAAACCAATTCCATTGTGACCGGCTCGTCGCACTGATTTCATCCATATATTTACTTTCTCAAATGGGCTCTGTATGCAAGAGTTATCATACTGTGATCATATTCTCAAACAACTAAAAAGTCAATGGTCAAACTGGCAAAAAGTCAATGCTGACGTTATCATGACATCACCAAGTTACTTCATTGTGCTAACATGGAAAAGACAGGTGGCGACATGTGGCAACACAACAGAGGGTTGACTGGCCTGATGACAGATCCAATCAGAAGTGGACAAGTGGCACATTCTCGACAAGTTGTTTGGTGCCACGTGGCCCAGTCGTTGGCTGTCACGTGGCACCCCATCATTGGTGGTTATGTTAGATTTTTTTTTATGGAGCTCATGTGTCTTGACCCCGTGACCTGGTGGAGGAGATAAAACTTTGGGAAATGACGAAACACTAATGAGCCACAAGTGTTTCTTGTATATGAATCACATTTAAATTTATTTAAGGTGTAAAGTATTGATATGTGGGGCGGAAAACGGATGGGGCTAAGCCCCAACCCATGTTTGTATTTCGGCGTGTGACCACAATTTAAAGGGGTGCAGACACTCTTGTTTGAAACCATCAACGCGGGAGGGAGCCACATACCACCATTTAAAGGGGCGTAAAATTAGCACTGACCTTCACCTGGCCTGAGGGCTATAACTGTGTGCTGAGCATGATTTGAGGGCACAATCGCATGCAAAAGTGCCACATGACCACATAACCAGGAGCTAGCGCAATATTAGGGCTAGTGCTTGGCCATATGTACTCTATGTGACCAAAAAAAGGGGTGTGTGCTTGGCTCTAGGGGGCTACTCTGTATATTATTAACCAAAAGTGGGGTTTTGCCCAATGTTTAGCCCATAATATATATATATATTTTAGGATATTTTTGGCCATTTGAAGGGGGATTTGATCCCAAAAAGAGGCCATATCTTCAAGAGAATTTGGGCTTCTCTTGTTGAGCCTTAAAACTATATAAACTAGGCTTTTTGAGCTTGAGAGGTAACTTTTTGATGCAGGGTTTTTGAGGAGTAGCTTGTGTAATTTGACCATTTCTCATGTTTTGGGAGGCATTTTCTCATGTTTTGAGAGACATTTTGTCATGTAATGAGAGGAGATTGTTGAGGCTTGTATGTATATGAACATGAAGGTCTTGTAAAACAGATCAAAATCCTTTTGTAACAACAAAGAGCCAATGTAAAGAGAACTTGAGCATTTGAAGAGCAATAAAGAGGTCCTCCACTTGGAAGCGGGCCCATAGATGTAGCCAATGATTGGTGAAATCTGTTAACAAGTTCTTGTCTCTATTTCTCTTTCTTGTTTGCTGTTATTTTCTCTTAATTTGCAGCATGGTTTATAATGGTTGAACTCTTTAATCATTAATGAGCATCAAGTAAAAGTTATAATTGATATTCCACAACAATTAGTAAAGTATTATGTGTTTCACATTCTTATTGATTTGAGGCATAAAGAACATAAACTAAACTTGCAATTTGTCAGTAAAACCTATCATTTTTGGATCAGGGTTGGACAACTACCAAAACTAGTCAAAGGCGAGTGACACCCTTGGAGCAAGGAGTGTGTCTTGAAGGGCATGTCGGACAAATAAAACTTGAGTCAATGAATCTAGGTGGCCTAGAAAACCTTGAAATAATTATTGTAAACCTTGAAAATATTTAGACCTTGTCAGATATGAATAAATTAATGAGTAGTTTATTAATTATAAATCCCAATAAGAGTCTAAGCCTATTAAAAAAAAATTAAGCCTAAATATAAGTTCTTGTAAGGAGATTAAACTAAATTATTAACTAAATAAAAAAAGGGGGAGAATCAATTTAAAAATTTAAGTAAAATGAAATAAACCTAAATATTTGATTTAATACACATGTGTGCAGGAAATACCAATTTGGAATTTAAGATAAGAAAAAAATAAAACTGAGAATGGTATTCTAGAG
Source organism: Picea engelmannii (assembly GCA_009831015.1). NCBI lineage: Eukaryota > Viridiplantae > Streptophyta > Pinopsida > Pinales > Pinaceae > Picea > Picea engelmannii. The sequence continues at coordinate 109,950 of ML791806.1, forward strand.
TCTAGCTACCACTAGTCTAACTAGAATAAGACTCCTATTTTAACTCAACTCAAATTTAATAAGGCTTCAGTCATTAAATAAGAATATGGCGAATAAAGAGACAACTATGAGCGATTTAAGGAGCGCATTTAGGAAAGGTGAGGAAAATTGACTTTTAATTAAAATATAATATGTAATTACATATGCAACTTGGGGAGAGGTGACAAGTGTAAGGGGAGAATAATTCTAATTTATTTAATAAAAAAACAATTAATTGTGCATATGGGGAGGTTTTAGTAAGGAAACTCCTACAAAAAAAAATGGTCTAGATAAGAAAGAGATCTCACTGGTTATTGGTAAGGTTATGCTGCCAAATTATTTTTGATTGGTTTTACTTGTGAGAGTTGGGATACCCAACTTGAGAGAGAGTGGTGGCTCTACTTTGCGAGTCAAGCTTGGTTCTAGAGGATTTTTGGTTTGGTTTTACTTGTGAGAGTTGGGATACCCAACTTGAGAGAGTGGTGGCTCTACTTTGCGAGTCAAGCTTGGTTCTAGAGGATTTTTGGTTTTGTGTGCGTGGCCCCTTTGCATCTCGGGGGGATAAGGGGGAAGAAGAATACCCCTAGCGTTGGATGGGAGGTACCGGTGAAGTCTTGGGATTGGAAAGCGACAGGAAAATTGTGGCACAAGGTTCTAGATTGAAGAAAATTCCATATCAACATCCTCCTGCTGGTTATGGTATTTAATGGTTCTAGTTGATAATTTAATTATGGATCATGTAACGATTGTATTTGGATTGAAGTTTTTTTTAAAGCTCGAGACATTATTTTTAACTTATATGTATATTGTTTTCAATTTAGGCGTGAAACATTGAGATTTGAGAGGCTTTCCTAGTAAAATAAATTTTTTATCCATGCATAAGCTTATATCTAACTCAATACAATTATCATGTTGAGAATGATCGATAATGTATTCATGTGTTAAATGATTGATAATGTATTATAAACATGTAAATAAATGATACATATCATGGAGGGGCATGTTTAGAACCACACTTAAATTCGTAGCGTTGTTCAAGAAACCAGTGATGAATTAATAACAAATTTATGTAACAAGGATTATAGTTTAGTGGCATAGTAGTCGAAATTTTCGATCTGGAGTTTTGGTTGAAGGTAGGTTCCTGATAATATTATTCACCTTGCACATGACCAAGTCAAGCGGACTAATGCAAAACCTTTTTATTCAATCCGTAACTTGCATATTCAGGGAGCTCTAACCCTGGCGAGTTTCATTGAGTTCCTTGGCCGTTCTAAAGTTGATTCACTGGTTAAAGAAAAAAATTGAGTATAATTGCAGGGATAGTTATTGGTAATTGAATGTACTCAATTTTTGCAAAGGAATACTTTTAGGTGCATTAATTTTCCGGACCGTTCTGATCATTTACATGATAAAGTAAGCATCGCTTAGTTATCCAGAGGATTTTACTCAGGTTGCTTTCCACCTGGTCGGTCTCTACCCGGTCGTTCCCTACTAATTTGAATTTACTTAAGAATTTTACACCTTTATGATTCCCCTCCTTCCCTTGAATTTTGTTTAACCTTCCTTAATTAATATCGTGAATATGCATGATAGGTGCACTGTAGATGCTTCCTCCTGTTGATATATCTTGTTTCAGTATATTCGAGTGCGTGATTGAAAGTTTTTCCCTTACACGATCTGTCAGCTGTTGAAAATATATCAGCGCTGAAAGACGATCGGAGAAAAAAGGGCCACTATATCAGCGCTGAATGCGTGTTGACGATCGCTGGAGGAGAATTGCAGTCACTGATCTATGGCCACTATTGCGCCTTAGTCACGCTTTGTTATATATAGGGGCCTTTCCTTTCTTGTATAGTAAGTTTCAAAGTCCTTGACTATACAGGTAAGGCATTTTCTTGTAGCGTTAGCGCGCCCTGTTATATTAAGGGTTGTCTCTTTCGAGCCAAGCAAACGTAGGATTGGCACCAGCCAATCTCTTCTCTCTTAATGATTTTCTCATAATCACCCTTGATTTTAGGTCTAACTCTCCTTCAGACTAGTATGTCATTGGTATTGTGGGCTTCCTCCTTGATATTGATGTACTGGCATCTTTCATGACTGGATTTCTGGTGCAGGCGTTTTTATTTTCTCCATGTCTTCCTTGACGAGTTTATATTGATAGGCATATTAAAGTCTTTCAGTCTTCCATTAATATTGATAGTAGCGTGGCCCAAGATCTCGATAGGCTTGGAATGTAATTCGAGTAATCACATCTTACCAATCTGTATGGTCAGGTATTATTCAGTTGTACAACAATTTTAATGAATGTAAATCAATCGCTTCCACAGTTCATAAAAATTTCCCTCCAACCAGAGAAGTTCACAACTCTTAACTAACCGTCAGTGTAATCCTCATCCACTTATGATTAGCTGGAATGACATGCATCATACTGTCAAACCTTGAAGAAAATGGGATACATTGATTTTATTAATTTAGGGTCGCCATAGTACAAGTGTTAGTGAGTAGGGATTGATTAAAGATCTCATTGTAAATGGATATCTATTTTTCCTTATTATTAAAATAAACCACAAGCAACTTGGAATATAGCAATTCCCATACTCTAGCATATTATGGATGTGCAACAACTGTTTAAGGAAACAAAAAGAATTTAGGAATCGAATAATGGATAATCATAGGGAGTTAATGGTTGAAATAAGACTCATGCTTTAAAATAAACATATCAACATGTTAATTAGAGCCTTGTTAAATAATTGCATTATTGAATTCTTGAATATTTGGTTGTCATGAATTACTTGTCTTTATTTAAAAATAAAGGAAAGGAAAATAGTTGATGATTTGGATAAGTTAAGTTCTATTTTGGTATAATATAGTACTATGTGAATATATCATATGATGAATATTATAGCTAAAAGGTTAGTCTCTAGGATAATTTATTTATTTTGGTTGCTTGCCATCTACATAAAGGAGGGATGTTAAAAGTAAGAGAAGGATCTTATCTAAGGGAATAGTTGTATATATAATTATATTAGAATATACTAATATGGTGTTGGTTCTCCTTTAAAGGTTATTGGAGAGACCTTATTTTTACCAAGGTTATGGTTATTATATGGATATACATTATGAAACTAGTATGAAATAATTAGAAGAAACAAATTGTGGTTCTAATTGATAATATTATGTTGTTGAAAATAAACATAAACTTCATTTACAATTTAAAACAACATAGAGAAACACACATGTTGTTAAGTATTGTGAATTTTGGGCTCTTCATTTTTAATAGTTTTTCTTGTTGAGCAATTTAAGTATGTTATAACTACATGCTCAACCATGAGAGATCCATGAGAGATGTAGGAGTGATGAGTTTTGTTTATAGATTTGTTAAGACATCGGTTGAAATCTTGTATTTAATATGATATTGTTTAAAACCAAACAAATTGAATTGTTGACTCTTGAATGGATAAATAAATTGGTACTTATTGTTGCAATTTCTTCTTCAAATTGGGTTGGGTGTAGATACCTCTTTGTTCCTTAGAACAATCGTTGGTCTTGAGACCTTAAATGGTCAAAATCAATCAGATGAATCCTGGACTTGAGCATTGCTTATGTGTCTTGTGGGTAGTTTCCTTATGTTATATTTATGTCTTGAGCTGATGGAATAATGGAATGTTGTTTACAGTTGATTGTGATAATATGGATTATGGAGTTTTAACCTATGTGGTGACGTCTATCACTTGTCGTGACATTTGTTTGTTTTTACCTACTTTTTACATCGCTTTGTTGTCGTAACGAAGGGTAATTACATATGGTATCAAAGCCAACTCAACCCTGTGTATTGGAACGTTACACCTTCCCTAGTGTTAAACTTATGACTAAGACACTATCAATAATTAAAATTTGAATTTGTCCATGCAGCTAATCATGGTTAGAGAATGCTGTGGAGGTAGACGACGTGGTGGTAGGGGAAGAGGTGCGACACCTCTAGTAGCATCCACGCCAGAGGGGTCTAACCCCCAAGGAGAAGAACAAGTCATTGGGCAGGAGCACGTTGCGGTGGGAGATGTGGTTGGTTTGATGAGGTTCTTTCTAAGGATGTCAGAGGCCTTGATTAACTGACTATATAGAGATGAGTCCAGAGTGTCTTTACCCAATGAGGGATCACAACGTGCTTCAGCTGGTGGTGGTAGCATTCATAGAGAACTTGAGAAGATTAAGTTTCCTGAGTTCATGGGTGCCACAAATGGCTTAGCCACTGAGGCATGGTTGGAGAACATGGCGAAGTGCTTTGCACTTCTTGATTACGCCTCCAACATGAAGGTCTACATGACGGAATTTCAATTGAAGGGGAGTGCTCTTATATAGTGGAAGATGCTCCTACCTCAACTAAACATGGTAGTCGAAGATGTGTCATGGGAACTTTTCAAGGAGTAGTTCCGAGATAGTTATTTGTCAGAGGAATTAATTGAGTGCCAACTCAACGAGTTCAACACCTTATGACAGGGTTGTCGTACGGTGCCGGAGTATGAGGCTATATTTATGGAGCTACTTCAGTATGCTCTACATTTGAACACAGAGAAGCTAAAGGTCAACAAGTTTGTGTTCAGACTTAACTTCAACATTCGTTTGAAGGTGAGGATTCTAATGCCTCAGACGTTGCACGATGCAGTCCAGAAGACCATCATAGCTAAGGAAGAGCTGACCAGTGGGGTTAGGGAATGAGTCCTACAAGACTAACTGGACATGTGACCTCAGGAGTGAAACAACAGTAGACACTATCCAGATCGACATCATGGTATCGAGATATGTCTAGAGGACACAGGTTCACAACACCACGATGATCGAATCCTTAGCAGAGGACTCCCTACAGGGGATCACCACATTAGCAACAATGTCTCCCGCAACGACAACAGTTTAGCCATGTTCAACAGAACAAACCAAGATCTTAGACTGGTAGGCCAACAAATTCTACTTCGGGGACCAAGAGTACTAGACCAAAGACCAGATGTTGGACATGTAGAGAGCCACATTACCAACGAGACTATCTAGTTGAGAAGGCCAGAGTGGCTAGGTCAACATGATACACTACAATTGGAGTTTTGGGAAAGGCCCACAAGATTCATGCAATAGTGAATAACCGCCAAGTTGAGCACCAATCCACTGTGCTCAAGACACCAGGTACAATCGTTGATCAAAGTTTTAGTATTTTGATAGATCCAGACACTACATAGAGATTTATTTCTAGTGCATTGTTGAAAATAATTAAGGTAAAGGCAGTCGATCGGGAAGAGTTTAGATATGTAGAAATGCATTTAGGTGACAAACAGAAGATTGGAGGAAGGGTTACAGACTGTAGCATTGACTTGGGATATTTTGTAAAGAAGGCAAACCTATATGTCGTGATATTAGGATCATATGACATAGTGATCGTTATGGACTGGTTGGAATCACACAATGTGATACTCAACTGTAAGACAGAATGGTTAAGCTTGATAGATGATGTGGGACATAGAAGAGTGATTATAGGAAGAAATCAGGAAGTGTCCTTGAGGTTCATTTCTTCCTTACAACTACAAAAGAGCATGTGAAAAGGATGTAAGTTATATGCAATCTTAGTGATAAACGAAAGGGGTGAGGCAGAAGGATTAGAAAACATTCTGGTAGTACAAGCATTTGCTGACGTGTTTCGAGAAGAGTTACCAGGTTTTCCACCCGAAAGAGAGTTGGATTTTACAATCGACTTGAAACCTGGAACTGAACTGATAGCAAGAAATCCTTATTGGATGTCCATGCCTGAGTTATAGGATTTGAAAATTGAAATGAAGGATTTGTTGGAATTGGGACTTATATGTCCAATTGTGTCACCTTGGGGTGTGCCTGTAGTTTTCATAAGAAAGAAGGATGGATGGTGGAGACTTTGTATTGACTACCGTCAATTGAACAAAGTGACGATCAAGAACCAATATCCATTGCCAAGAATAGACGATTTGTTTGATCATATGAAAGGAGGGATGGTGTTTTCCAAGATTGACTTGAGATCAAGATATCACCAATTATGAATAAAAGAGGAATATATTCCCAAGACCACATTCAAGACAAGGTTTAGACACTAAGAGTTTATATTTTGACCATTTGGACTGACAAACACCCCGGGGGTATTCATGAGCTTGATGAATGGGGTGTTCTGCAAATACTTGGACAAGTTTGTTCAAGTATTCATTGATGACATATTGATATATTCTTGGAAGACATAAGAGCATGCCAAACATTTAAGCTTATTACTACAATGTTTATGAGAACAAATTATACGGGAAACTATCGAAATGTTCTTTTTACCAATAAAAGATCCATTACTTGGGGCACGTTATATCTGGTGAAGGTATAGGTGTGGATCCAACAAAAGTAGAGGATATTATGGAATGGACTACACTGAAAAACGTACAAGAAGTATGCAACTTTATGGGTTTAGCAGGATATTACCGATGGTTTATCAAAGTTTTTTCAAAGATAACAAATCCAATCACTGAATTGTAGAAGAAAAACAAGAAGTTTGTATGGAATGAGAAATGCATGAAAGAATTTAAAAGGCTCAAGGAGTTGTCGATGATATTGCCGATACTAAAAGTCCCTGACATGGACAAAAAATTCTTGGTATGCACAGACACATCCAAGGAAGGTTTAGGTGGAAAATTGATGCAAGATGGTTGAGTGATCACTTACATTTCTAGGAAATTAAGAAAGCATGAGGAGAACTATACAACGCATGATTTGGAGTTATTGGCCATTTTGTATGCCTTGAGAGTTTGGATACACTATCTGATTGGACCAAAATTTGAACTAAAAATAGATCACTGTGGATTGCAACATATATTTACACAGAGTGACTTGAACGTATGACAAAGGCATTGGTCAAAATTACTTAGCGAATACAATTTCAAGATTTCTTACATAAAGGGTACGATGAACATAGTGGCATATGCGTTTAGTCGGAGACCACACATATTCTCAGTAATACCTCTTCAGACGAATCTTTGAGAAAACATTCTCACTATACAAACCAATGATGATTGATACAAAGAAGTTAAAGAAAACATTGGACAAGATACCATGATGGTACCAAAATTTGAAGGCTATTCTTTAGACAACGATGGACTGTTGAGATTTAACGAAAGGATTTATGTACCGACTAACGATGAATTGAGAAATTTGATCTTAAGTGAAGCACATCCCGTAGTGTACATGGCTCATCCAAGAGTCATGAAGATGAAGGCAGACCTTAAGCCTTTATTCTTCTGGAAAGGAATGAAATCTGACATAGTTAGTTATGTGGTGAGATGTCTAGAATTCCGGCAAGTGAAAGATGAACATAGACATTCGACAAGGTTACTGCAACCAAACATTATTCTAGAATTGAAATGTGAGGTCATTTTGATGGACTTAATAGTTGGATTTCCACTGACGACAAGGAGACACGACTCAATTTTCATGGTAGTTGACACTCCGATGAAGAGTGCACATTTTATTAATGTACACATGACATATTAGGCTCCAGACATAGGTAAATTTTTTGCCAGCGAGATTGTGAGATTACATGGTGTACCAAAAAGAATCATATCCGACAGAGGATCGGTGTTTACAGTACGATTTTGGACCTATTTCCAAGAGGCCTTGGGGACACAACTGAACTTTAGTACATCATATCAACCAGAGACAGATGGGTAGACTGAAATGACGAACCAAATTTTGGAAGATATGTTGCGTATGTATGTAATGGACCAACATAAACATTGGGAAGATTTCTTTCCACTAGTAGAGTTTTCATACAACAAAAACTATCAAGGTACCATTAATATGGCATCGTTTGAGTTTATTTATGGGTGACCGTGTCAGATGCCTTTGATATGGGATCGACTTGAGGATAGGGTCCTTGTGGGACCATAAGTGATTCAAGAAGTGGAATAACAAATGATAATGATAAGACAAAGGATTAAAGAAGCGTAAGATTGGCAGAAGATTTATGTTGATGCACATCACATTGACCGCAATTATGAAGTTGGTGACTGAGTTTTCTTGCGAGTGAAACCACAAAAGAGTTCGATCAAGTTCGAAAGAGGTACTAAACTCTCTCCTAGGTTTGTGGGACCTTTCAAAGTAGTGGAAAAGAAAGGACCCATGGCTTATCGACTAGACTTGACTGATTCTTTGAGGCATATGCACGATGTTTTTCATGTACCTATTTTGAGGCATTATGTTAGTGATCCGAAAAATGTGATTGACATGATTTCTTTGCAGGTGTCGGATGAGGGTGCACTCACGGCGAAGCCAATCCACATTTTGGAGCATTGCATTCAACAACTATTGCGTCAAACAATCGATCAGGTCAAGGTCCAGTGGGACAATTATAGTCCACACTCGACTACCTGAGAGGACACATATGATATGTGCCAACAGTTTCCTTACTTGTTTGATGTATTAGACATATAGATCTTGTCATATACTTTTATTACTACATTTTATATACTGTACAACTTCGAGACAAAGTTTAAAACAAGAGGGGGTGTATTTAACATCCTGTTATTTGCATCAAATGTTATCGACTTATTCTTTGAGGACAATTGCGTGCAAGTGATCTGGCTATAGTACATGGTTATTAGTTTCTCTGATGGATTTTTATGATGATGCTGATGGTTGCGATTTAAGGTTATTTGATATATATGTATTGACATATGCTATTGATGAGTTTTTCCTGATTGTGCAAGACACTTGACAGATTGTGGATGCCGATGGCATCAATGGACCTCCTTGGACTCTAGATTGAGTCAAGGAGTGGATTGTATTGGTTTGAGTATTTCATTTATGAATATGTGACATATGATTGATTATAGTATGATTTTGTATATGGATCATTAACAGTGTTTCATTGATGGATGTACGGTGATGGATGATTGCTAATTTGACTCACATAAGGAGTAAAGAGGTCATGCACATAAACCAGATATTGAGGGAGAGGTGTGGCCGTGTCCCTGTCACAACCTACTAGCACTCCCAACATGGCTCGAATTGTATGTTATCGATTACCTATTTTGAGAGGTCCACGATGTCGTGAGGGCAGACTGAAACAGTTGCTCACGAAGATGCTAAGGTGTGTGAAATAAGGCAGGGTTCTTATTCCTTAGAAGCCCTTAATCTCTCACAAGTTCAACTGAATGAAGTGTTGACTCCAATGATTGAAAAAATACTAAAACTAGTCAAAGGCGTGTGACACCCTTGGAGCATGAAGTGCATCTTGAAGGGCATGTTGCGTAAATAAAACTTGAGTTAATTAATCTAGGTGGCCTAGAAAACCTTGAAAGAATTATTGTAAACCTTGAAAATCTTTAGACCTTGTCATATATGAATAAATTAATGAGTAATTTATTGATTATAAATCCCAATAAGAGTCTAAGCCATTAAAAAAAAAATCAAGCCTAAGTCTAATTTCTTGTAAGGAGGTTAAACTAAATTATTAACTAAATAAAAAAAGTAGGGGATGAGGTAAATCAATTTAAAAATTTAAGTAAAATAAAATAAACCTAAAGATTTTATTTCATACACATGTGTGCACAAAATACCAAATTGGAATTGAAGATAAGAAATGAATAAAGTTGAGAGAATATGTGTACACATAGAATGGTATCTAGAGTCTAGCTAACACTAGTCTAACTAGAAGAAGACTTTTATTTTAACTCAACACAAATTTAGTAAGGCTTCAGTCATTAAATAAGAATCTGGGGAATAAAGAGACAACTGAGAGCGATTTAAGGAGCGAATTTAGTCAAGGTGAGGGAAATTGAATTTTAATTAAAATATAATATGTAATTACTTATACAACTTGGGGAGAGGGTGACAAGCGTAAGGGGGGAATAATTCTAATTTATTTAATCAAAAAACAATTAATTGTGTATATGGGGAGGTGTGAGCAAGAAAACTCCTATAAATAAAATGGTCTAGATGGAAAAGAGATACCACTGGTTATTGGTAAGGTTATGCTGCCGAATTATTTTTGGCTAGTTTTACTTGTGAGAGTTGGAATATCCATCTTGAGAGAGAGTGGTGGCTCTACTTTGAGAGTCAAGATTGGAGCTAGAGGATTTCTGGTTTTGTGTGCATGGTCCCTTTGCAACTCAGGGAGATAAAGGGGAAGAAGAGTACCCCTAGTGTTGGCTGGGAGGTGCGTTGGCTGAGAGGTACCGGTGAAGTCTTGGGATTGGCAAGAGACATGAAGATCGTGGCACAAGGTTCCAGATTGAAGCAACTTCCATATCAACATCCTCCTGTTGGTTACGATATTTAATGGTTCTAGTTGATAATTTATAGATTATGGATCATGTAAAGATTGTATTTGGATTGCAGTTTTTTTTTTAAAAGAGAGAAATTATTTTGAACTTATATGTATATTTTTGTCAATTTAAGAGTGAAACATTCATGAGATTTGCGAGGCTTTCCTAGTAAAATAAAATGTTTATCCATGCATAAGCTTGATATCTAACTCAATACAATTATCATGTTGAGAATGATCGATAATGTATTGAGGCGTTAAATGATTGATAATGTATTATAAACATGTAAATAAATGATACATATCATGGATGGGTGTGTTTAACCCACACTTAAATTCCTAGCGTTGTTCAAGAAACCGGTTATGAATTAATAACGAATTCATGTAACAAGGATTATAGTTTAGTGGCATAGTAGTCAAACTTTTTGATCTGGAGATTTGGTTGAAGGTGGAGGTTCGTGATAATCTTATTCACCTTGCACCTGTCCAAGTCAAGCGGACTAATGCAATTTTTTTTTCTTATTATGGATGTGCAACAAATGTTAAAGGAAACAAAAACGATTTAGGAATCAAATCATTATAATCATAGGGAGTTAATGATTAAAATAAGACTCGCGTGTTAAAATAAACATATCAACATTTTAATTATAGTCTTGTGTTAAATAATTGCATTATTGAATTCTTGAAGATTTGGTTGTCATGAATTACTTATTTTTATTTAAAAATAAAGGAAAGAAAATTAGTTGATGATTTGGATAATATGAGGGTTGTTAAAAGTAAGAGAAGAATCTTATCTAAGGGAAGAGTTGGTGGTTATCTTTCTTATATATATAATTATATTAGAATATACTAATATGGTGTTGGTTCTCCTTTAAAGGTGATTGGAGAGGCCTTATTTTTACCCAAGGTTATGGTTATTATATGGATATATATTATGAAACTTGTATGGAATAATTAGAACAAAGAAATAGTGGTCTTAATGGATAATATCGTTGAAAATAAACATAAACTTAATTTACAATTTAAAACAACAGAAAGAAACACACATATTGTTACATATTGTGAATTTTGGGCTCTTCATTTTTAATAGTTGTTTTCGTTGAGCAATTTAAGTATGTTATAACTACTTGCACAACCATGAGAGATGTAGGAGTGATGTGTTTTGTTTATAGATTTGTTAAGACACGAGTTGAAATCTTGTATTCAATATGGTATTGTTTAAAACCTAACAAATTGAATTGTTGCCTTTCGAACAAATAAATAAATTGGTACTTATTGTTGCAATTTATTCTTGCAATTTAGAATAGTTGGGTTGGGTGTAGATACCTCTTTGTTCCTCAGAACAGTCTCTGGTCTTGAGACTTTAAATGGTTAAAATCAATCGGATGAATCTTGGACTTGAGCGTTGCTTATGTGTCTTGGAGGCCCTAACCATTCAAGATAGGTCAGGTTGGTAGTTTCCTTATGTTATTTTTATGTGTTTATATGATGGAATAATGTAATGTTGTTTATAGTTGATTGTGATAATATGGATTATGGATTTTTAACCTATGTGGTGACCTCTGTCACTTGTCATGACATTTGTTTGTTTTCAATTTTTTTTTACCTACTTTGTACATCACTTTGTTGTCGTAAAGGAGGGTTGTTAAACAAATATCTTGGAAATGATATTCATCACAAGCTCAACCAAAATTATAGCATTGAGAAAATGATTATTGGGGGATGAAAATCTTATTATGGGCTTGAAAAAAATTGTAATTCAGCTGATATTTGGATTTGGGATAAGAAGAAACTCCTCTCTCAAAATCTTGTTACACATGTTATTGTCTATGGATGTGAATTTCGGGGCTGTAGTATCTCTCGTGAATCTAGGAGAAAGATAGAGAAAATAAAAAATACTTTTCTAACCTATAATCTCAAAAATAAAGGAAATGCGACATATCCCATCCTCCTCTTAGAAGAAAGCCTCTCCCCTATTGAGAGAGTGGTTATGAATATATACCTAATGTATAAGAACAAGTTAAACAACATGGAAGACAATAGGCTTCCTAAAATTGCTTCAAAATCGAGTCGTAACCACCATCGACTCAAGCGAGGATGGCATAAAGATGCCCAATATTGGATAAATTATTGGGAAATCATGGAAGACACCATTTTTCAAAATAAAGATACTATTAAAAATATCATCAAATCAAAATTTATGGAGAAAATGTGGTGTGATAAAGAGTTAGAAGAAAAAACAAAAGTTTGACGTATTATAAGGATGTAATCAACCCTAATCTAGAAGATCAAAATTATCTATTTGTTTTGACGAGTGTAAAGAAAAAAATAAGAATTGCTAAGATAAGAACAAATTCTCACGAGCTCCATAATGAAACTGGGCATTGTTCAGTTCCTAAAATGCCATGGGATGAAAGAGTGTGTCACCTTTGTGACACTAAGAAGGTTGAAGATGAAACACACTTTCTCTTAGATTGTCCAACCTGTACCCATATTAGATCTCATTTTCAAAATATTTGTCACACTACCAACCTTGCTAACCTCTTAACTCAACAAAACTATGGTGATCTTGGAAAGCTTCTCTGAATGCTTTTCAAGCACATAAGCACAATTATAAAGACTAAAAAATAATCACTTACCCTATTAAGTTCTGATACACCAATTCTATCTTAGTGGACGTTAATCATCATCATCACTATCATCATAAAGATAGTAAAATCAACAACATTTTATTTTGTTTTATTTTTAGATCATTTAAATTTGAAAAATTTATAATAATGTTTTAAATTTTATTATAACATTATAAATTTAGTAATTGTTATAAATATTCTAAATTTTGTTCAAGTATTTTACTGTAAATTAATTCGTATATTGTTTCTTTATCATTTCTTTATTTTGAAGTTAAAGGGAAAAAACTAAATCATTTATTTGTATAGTTAAAAGATTATTTAGACAAACAATATTATTATTTTCTCCAAAATATTTTAATCAAAAGTTAAATAAATGTATATTATTATTATTTTCTCCAATTTTTTTTTATAAAAAATTAAATCAATATATATTAATTAGTATGTTATAATTTATTATAGTTATTTTTTATCTTAAAATTAGTGTACCCTTTCACCCTACCCGAGGGTGCAAGATAATACCATTTTGGAGGCATGAACTCAATTTTTATTTCAAGAAGACATTTAAAACTAGGTTCCAGTCACACTCGAAATCATCATACAGAACATTTGATTGAAGATATTGAAAGCCATTTTCATTTGTAACTTCACCTATCAAAACTATGTATCAACAGTTATATCAAGGCCAATGTCAAAGCATTCAAACACAAAAACAGCAAACCAAAAGGATTTATCCTTAAGGATGTTTGGAGATTCATCATGAGGGCATTCAATGATGAAGAGAGTTGAATTTATACCATAAACAATTTTGAAAATTGATATTTTCATGTCAAATTCTCAAATCTTAGCAACCCAATTAGCCTTCTTAAGTGTCATATCATTCCAGAACTCCAATGGTAGGGTTGGGAGTTTTACCTAGACTAGTTGGATTTTGGTAATTTCCCTTCTAAAATTGAATCTTGGGGACCATGGTTTCAAAGATAGATTGATACTAGTTCATAACCATCTCCCGTCTCTTATGTGAGCTTCCACTTCCACCTTTTTTGACACAAAAATAAAACCTATATATGGGTAGAATATAATATTGGCACCAACAATATTACTTGCAATTTCAAAATTTATATTGACACCAACAGTGAACATGCATTGATATGTGAATTTAGAGTTTGAATCTTCCATATATATGCACCGATACTTTCTCTCAAAGTATATTCAAAATTTATTATTTGTACTCAAGATAGAATATATCATTTACAATTTCACAATTTCTATTGATACTAATGGTGAGCATGAAAGGCCAAAACACAATAGTCACACATCAAACAAATGAAAACCACATAATTTCAATTTTCATCCCTCCTTCAAAGATAATATGTAATAATATCCTAAAATAAGGGCATATTTTTACAAAATAGACCAACGTTGGAAATTTCTATTCTAAAATAAGAAGTATTCTTAGGAAACTATAGATTAATAGGGTACTAATTAGCTTGGAAGATCATGTGCCTATTACTGAGGGTTAAACTATTTTTCATAGGATTTTCTTACAATAATTAACATGAGCGAGAGAGATATGAACTTTCTTTCATAAGTTTACATTAGATTTGAATCACATCCAAGGGGCCTATATGATCATTATTCCAAAAATATACAACATATTTGTAGTTATCATCACCTTGGTGAATGCCATCATTTATAATGATTTGACATTTAAACTACACATATAACTCTTAATGGAAGTCATGCATGGATATGACATTTAAACTACACATACAACTCTTAATGGAAGTCATGTATGAATATTTTTGTCATTGTGTATCCATCAAATAGATTGATTTATGACTTCATTTACTAAAAATATGTATCTTCAAAGTATGGATAGTAAAAACATTTGTCAATTGGGTTTGGATTGGGTGATTTATAAGAGGAGAAGTTATTATCCTTCCACCCATGTTCAAATCCTACTTCATGCACAAGTTCCTAGAGTTGATCCTCTAGGTTGGATGCCTCTATTTCATGAATCACTTGATGTTGTGAGAATTAACACCATGGAAAATAAATTTACCTTAGATACCATTTGTAAACATAAAAGTCTCCATGACCCATCCTTCTTTCTTATGAAAATAATAGACGCACCCCAAGGTGACACACTTGGACGTATAAGTCCCAAGTCCAACAAATCCTTCAACTACATTTTCAACTCTTGTAAATTAGGTGTCAATATCTGATAAGACATTCTTGCTATTGGTTCAATTCCAGGTTTCAAGTCGATGGTAAATTCCAACTCTCTTTCGAGTGGTAAGCCTGATAAATCTTCTGGAAACATGTCAACAATCTCTCATACTACTGGAAGGTTTTCTAATCCTTTCACCTCTCCCTTTTCGTTTAACGCTAATATTGAATATAACTTACATCCTTTGTGCATGCTCTTCTATAGCTGTAGGGAAGAAATGAACCTTAAGGATACTCCCTGGTTTCATCCTACAATCACTCTTCTCGGTCCCACACCATCGGTCAATCTTAACCGTTTCATCTTACAGTTGAGTATCATGTCATGCGATTCCAACCACTCCATACCGATTAATATGTTATAAGATACTAATATCGTGACATATAGGTTGGACTTCACTACAAAATATCCCAAGTTAATTCTACAGTCTGTAACCTTTCCTCCAACCTTCTGTATGGCACTCGAAGCCATTTCTACATATATAAACTCATCCTACTCGAGTGCCTTTACCTTATTTCTCTTTAGTGCTGTACTAGAAATAAATATCTTTGTATCACCTGGATCTATCAAAATAATAAAGGTTTGATCAATGATCATACCTGGCATCTCGAGCACAGTGGAATAGTGCTCGTCCTGGCGGTTTTTCATCGCAATATGAATCCTATGGGCCTTTCCCAAATCCCCAAATGTAGTGTGTCCTATTGATCCAGTCGCTCTAACCTTTTCAATCAGATAGTCTCGCTGGTAATGTGGATCTCCACATGTCCAACATTTGGTCTTCGATCCAATACTCCTGGTCCCTGAAGTAGATGTTGTTGCATTCCTGATGTTGTTTTTCTGGTAGGTATAGGATTCCTTCCCTGACCTACACTAGATAGCTCTTCCTCATATATGAGGGCCTTCTTGGACTACATCGTGCAATGTATGAGGAATTGGGATATGTACCCTTGCACGATTGTTGAAGTTAAGGTCAACACAAACGTGTTGACCTTCAACTTCTCCATGTTTAGGTGTGGGGCATAACTAAGTAGCTCCATGAATTTGGCCTCATACTCTGGCACCGTACGACCACCCTTTCATAAAGTGTTGAACTCATTAAGTTGACGCTCAAATAATTCCTTCGACGAATACCTCTCCCGGAACCATTCCTCGAACAGTTCCTGTGACATGTCTTTGATGACCATGTTTATCTGAGGTAGGAGTGTCTTCCACCATAGAATAGAACTCCCCTTCAACTGAAAGACCACCATGCATACTTTCATGTTGGAGGTGAAGTTATGAAGTGCGAACCACATCACCATGTTCTCCAACCATGCCTCGGTGGCTGAGCTGTCCATGGCACCCATGAACTCATAAAATTAACTTTCTTGAGTTTCTTGAGTACACTACTGCTAACTACTAGAGGGCGTTGTGAACCCTTATTGGGTCTAGATGTCCTGCCCTCATCTGATCAAGATGACTGATAAAGACTCCAACATCCTCTGAAAGGATCTCATCATCCCTACCATAATCCCCACATCGACTTGCTCCTCTTCAACAGTCTAACCATCCTTATAAGGATTAGATTCCTCTAGCATGGATACACTCAGAGGAGGCATACCTTGCCTCCCTACACCATGATGTCTCCTCATCCAATGCCCTCTAACCATGATTTTTCACATGAAAAATTTCAAGATTTATTAATGATGTGATTTTAATCATTTTTCTAACACAGTGGAAGGCATAAAGGTCCAATGTCACAGGGTTGAACACGCTCTGATACCATATGTAACGACCCACCCGTTACGACAACAAAAGCGATGTACAATATGTAATTTTTTTTTTGCATTAGGAAATTTAAACATCACACCAGAATTAATCACATCACAAGCTCACATTATCATAATTATTAATGACACAAATCAACATATTAACATAATCAATAGTGACACATTAGATATTAATCAATACATAATAAAATTCACCAAGTTCATATAAAAGAAACATCATTATTGACCAATCAACATTTGTCAAAAGGAAACTACC
The DNA here is from genome assembly GCA_009831015.1 of Picea engelmannii. Classification (NCBI taxonomy): domain Eukaryota; kingdom Viridiplantae; phylum Streptophyta; class Pinopsida; order Pinales; family Pinaceae; genus Picea; species Picea engelmannii. Next base: position 127,162 of record ML791806.1, read on the forward strand.
TGCCCAACCTATCCTACATGGTTAGGACCTCCAAGACACATAAGCAATGCTCAAGTCCAGGATTCATCTGATTGATTTTGACCATTTAAGGTCTTAGGACTAGCGATTGTTCTGAGGAACAAGGAAGTATCTAATTTCCATTAATTCAATCATACACCACTATTCAACTAGAATTATCATCATACTTTACCATCAATTCATCATAGTGAAAATAATAATCTACTATACTTTATAAATCTTCAAGCAACATTGAGTGTAAATGAGTAAGAGGATTTACAGGAAGAAAAATAACCCAAAGAGCATAAGTAAATCTTAGTCTCGTGTAACTCAACTATACATATTCATATTAAGGAATATCGTCTAAGAATATATATCCAAAATGTAAAGGCTGCAACGATATATTAATTTGCAAGGAACCGCAAGAAGATCAATCTTCTTAAGCACTACATTAAATTTAGATGCTACCTTGCATTATGCATCCAATTTATAAAACTAATAAAAATTAATCATAATATCAATTAATAACAAGTCCACTGCTGGCATATCCATTTAAAATAACTAAGGGGTTCAATCATTACAAGCAAGATGGAAACATTCCAAGACTACCTTACATTTCCATTGCCAGAAACTATTAGAAGTCAACCAATAATTAAGAATGAGATAAGATAAATTATATGCTATATTGCATATCCATATATAAGGATGATTAAAGAAGATATTTTTTTTTAAGTATAAAAATAAAGAACCCGATGTTGACTTATAAACCCAATTAAAAGAACCAAGGGAAGACCCAACAATAATATAAGAATCCAATGCCAACTTACAAATCTATTCAAAGGTATTAAGGAAGAGTAAATATTATTTCAACCATACATAAGAATGAAATTTCTATCTTAAAAATTCATTGGAGGAGTTAAGGGAAGACCAACCGTAATAAGTAACAGATAGAAGTCAACTACCTATGTATTCATTTAAGAATTAAGAAAATCAAGTCTTATTAAACCATAAATAAGCACTCACATGCTAACTTATAAATCCATTTTAAAAGTTTGGAAGACAAATCTTAAATGAACATAGATAATTAATATCCAGAGGATAAATCACATATCCAAAGTAAGGAAGAAGAAGGAGTTCCAGAATCTATCCCATCCCGAGATCCAGTGTGCAGAAAAATTTGAGATTTGTTCTAGGCCTCAATCCGACACTTAATCTGGTCCTCCATCCAACACTTAATCTGGTCCTCCATTTGACACTTAATCCGGTCCTCCATCCGACACTTAATTTATAATAATTTAAATTAATTTTAAGTTTAACAAAAACATTTTTTATTAATTGTACAACTTAGAGGAAGGGACAATAATTAATGCAGGGTCTGTCAAGAAGTGGCAGCATCAGGTAAGAGGTGAGTGAACATGTATAAATCCATCCAATCAACAAATTCACCTCACCCTTCTTGGTTTTAACTCTACTATTTTACGACTATTTTAAAACGTAGAAAATCAATGCAAAAAAGTTATCTGGAAATGGGAAAACCATACACGAACATGTTTAATACACTGTAATTTCAAGACAAATATTTTTCATACGAAACTTAATTTGGCACCTGATCTGGCCCTCGATCCATCCCATTGATTCGACCCTCAATCCAACCCTTGAAATATAAATAATTTATGAAAAAATGAATTTAAAACTTACAAGCAACAAATAGATTTTAGGAAGGGTTAAGCCTTAATGAAAGGACAATAATAATTCTTCGATTTGTACAGGTCTCTTTTCCAAAACGATTTATAGTATTAACTACTAGACCTAAACCTCCTACAGTGAACCAATAGAACATCAAAATTGATATTTATAAAAGAAAATTCAAAGATGAGGGAGAGGAAGAACAATCAGTCAAATTGGTAAAATTATGTGTTATTCAAAGGATGACAACGAACTCGTAATTTAAAATTCGGACCGCCTACACAATGAAATGTGTGTGAGCTACAAATTTGTTTGGGTAACTGATTGGCCAAGACAACAAACTTCAAAATTATAAATAATAATCAAGTTAACGAACATAAGGAGATTCAATGTTCTAAGAGGTGGACAAAATTGACTATCCATAGTTAATAATTTTGCATTCTGTTTTGTAAGTTTAAATTCTTTTTATGAAAATAGGGTAGCATCTAAACAAAATGATCATAATATTTTCCAAATTCCATTGCCTAAAATTTTGCAGCGATAAAGATCTCAGATTGTGATTTGATTGGAAACAATCAAAGGAACTCTAAATTGGTGTCGTCATTTCAATTAGCAGTGGTTATAGAGCCTCCATGAAATTCTTATTCCAGGAAACATTTTAACCACTACATAGTGAAAAGGAATCTACCAATTCGATTTGAGAAGGAGGTTTAACAACAAATAATTAAAAATTTTGACAATACCGTAAACAGAGTTTTGATCTCAGAAATTGAAATCCGAATCAACAATCACAAGGCTTATTCATTTCTTTAGGGTTTTTCCCAAACACAACCATATATAATACACAATCTTATCCACATGCAACATGAGACATTTCTACATAAATCACATCTATAAAAATAAGAAATTAATTAAAACTCTACTATGCAATCACTGGCATCAACTGCGAAATTAGCATTCTATATGTGTATATCCTGGCAGCCATTAATCATTTTGAGAAATCAAGATGATGACAATTTTCAAAAATTTATCTTTTAAATTTCAATAAAATCTTTCAAGGACTTGTCGATTCAAGTTTATAATTACGATCAGTTTATGAAGAAATTATAATAACTATATTATATAGATTAAAACATAATACAAACTAAAACCTCAGAATAAGAGTATTGTAACTGACGACGAATAAATCTGAAGATATTCTTCTGCAATGATGCTCCTTCCTTTCTCCCACTTGTTAATCGTTAATACTTCACCAGTACCTCCCAACAAATGCTAGGGCTACTCTTCTTCCCCCTTATCCCCCTGAGCTGCAAAGGGGCCAAGCACACACACAACCAAAAATACTCTAGATCCAAGCTTGCCTTGCAAGGTAGAGCCACCACTCTCTTTCAAGCTGGGTATCCCAACTCTCACAAGTAAAACTAGTCAAAATTTCTGCAACATAACTTTACCCATAACCAGTGTGATCTCTTTCCCATATTTTCCATTTTCTTTGTAGGAGTTTCCTTAATTACACATCCCCACTTGCATAATTAATTCAATTTTTAATTATATAAATTAGAATTATTTCCCCCTTACACTTGTCACCCTTTGCCCAAGTTGCACAAGAAATTACACATTTTATTTAATTAAATTCAATTTCCCTCACCCTTCCTAAAATCACTCCATAAATCACTCTTAATGTCTCTTTATTCCCCATATTCCCATTTAATGATCAACGCTTTACTAAATCAGAGTTGAGTTAAAATAGGATTTTTCTCCTAGTTAACTAGTGGTAACTAGACTCTAGATTCCTTTCTATAAATATACATTCTTTCATGTTTATTTATTTCTTATTTTAAAAACTCTCTTTTATATTTTGTTTCACACATGTTCCTTAGATCAAATCTTTAAATACATTTCACCTTTTTTCAATTCTTAAATTGATTTACTTATCCCCTCATTATTTAATTTATAATTTAGTTTTAGTATTCTTACCAACTTAGACTTAGGCTTAATTTTTGAATAGGCTTATACTTTCATTTGGGGATTTATAAGTAATCATTTCAATCCTTAATTAATTAATTAAATCCGACAATGCTTAAATATTTTACAAGGTTTAATTATTTCCCCAAGTTTTTCTAGGCCACCTAGATTCATGATTGAAGTGTTGTTTTCACGATGTTCCCTTCAATATGCATTCCATGCTCCAAGGGTGGCACTCACCTTTGACTAGTTTTGGTAGTTTTCCAATCCCTAGAGTCAACACTCCATTCGGGCGACCTTATGAAAGACTAAGGGATTCTAAGGAATAATGACCCTACCTTATTGTGTGCCCCTTAGAAATCTTCATGAGTGACTGTCTTAGTTTTCCCTCACAACATCGCAGACCTCTCAAATTAGGTAATCATTAACCTACAATTCAAGCCACGAAGAGACTTCTAGTAGGCTGTGACAAAGACTCCACCACACCTCTCCCTCAATATTTGGTTTATGTGCATGGCCCCTTTACTCCTTATGTGAGTCAGATTAACAAACATTTGTCAGTCTGCATCCATCAACATAACATTGTCAATGATCCATATACAAAATCATACTATAATCTATCATATGTCACATATGCATAAATGAAATACTCAAACCAATACAATCCACTCCTTGACTCAATCCAGAGTCCAATGAAGTCCTGCACACTTAGGTAAACTCGTCAATAGCATCTGTCAATACATATATATCAAATAACATTATATCACAACCATCAACATCATCATAAAAGTCCATAAGCAAAACAATAATCATGTACTATAACCGGATCACTTTAATGGAAGTGTCCTCAAAGAATAAGTCCATAACACGTGCTCACAAGAGTGGGATGTTACAGATTTTGAGAGCCATTTTTCTTCAAAGAAATCCTAAAAGAATCATTAGAGAAAGCAACTCCATTAAAGAATCCTCCACCCAAAATAATATGTTAATTGATGAAGTATTCTCTTTAAGATGATGATAGAAAATTCATGCCTTCAATGTTGTGCATTGCATCTTCTGAACTTGTCGAGGGAAATGAAGAGTAGCATGTGGTATGGCATTCCAAAGTTATACACAACTTTGTATTAGTCAAGCAACGTTACAAAAAAGTTTAAAACATTTTTTGTTGATGGCTCTCTACTAGAATGAGGATGTGGTATCCTTAGTTAGGCAGAGAGCCATCACTTTATTGATTGAAATGAAAAGGATCACATATTAGAACCATTATGCACAATTTGATTCAACATTAAGAAAGTAGTGATCTTGATTTTTAAAATTGCTCTGCTTCTGGCAATGGCAGAGGAGATGACTAGATGAATGTATTCATTGTCACAAGTGATTCTTGTTATTGTTGATGATGATTTTGTGTTGGGTATTTAGTGATTTGATGTTGCTGCATATTTGCATGAGGTAGAATTTGAGGAATAACAAAAGGAGCGTAGCGTAGCGTTGGAGATGACATTGAATAACAACGCGCCCATACCATTGCATCCTTCCCTCGTGGTGAAGTGTAACGCGAGAAGAGAAACATGAAGGCCAAGTGCACTGTATGGAAATTGGCGGAGAGAAGAGAGGACCAATAGCCCCAATCGATGTTGTGACAGAGGAAATATGAATAAACCACAACATAGAGAAGTGTGTTGGCCATGATCTATAGTGATTGCGAGAACTCTAGCAAGGTGTAGCACACATAGACAACTGCGATGTGGTGGAATAAATGGAGGAAGGTTAGGGGTTTGTTGCATAGGTTCCATATGACCATTTCAAAGAGTTGGTGGTACATTGCGAGGTAGAAGATGTATGGCTAGAAGAATACTCTTCTAGGGGCGTGTGCCCAGGGGGAAACACATTACTCACTCCACTTCGTTCTTAAATTTTCTACTCCAAATCCTTCTTGTCTCTATGATCTCCACTATTGTGGCTTCCTGGCAACCCATGAAGATGGTCGCAAAATCCATGACCACACAAAGGTTATGAATGGCAAGGATCATCCCCAGAGGCAACAATCTTTTCATGGGAATGAGGAGAATCTTAATAAGTAGAATGAGAAAGATATATGATGCAATGGCCACAAGTGGGAAGAGCCATATGGAGCCCCAAGCATGATGATTCCATCTGAAGTGAGACACCATGGGTTGCTTTGCCAACAAATACCTCACATCGCCCCTTGTTTATCCAATCCATCACCATGCCTGATTCCCCTTTTGTAAACAAAATCGTAACCTGAATGCCATAATAAACCTGAGATTGATGGCCACAAACCACAACAGAAAAAGGAAGCCTAGATAAAATTTCCCCAAGCGTGGCAAGAGTTCCCAGATCTATAAGAACTTGAGCATACCTGTATTTAAGGACTCAATCATATGGGTTGCATACCTATTCTATGGTGTTTTTATTGCAATGCAAGTAGGAGGATAAAATCCAAAACAAATAAGGAACCTGATGCAACACAAGATTACAAGGTTTTCATTTGCATCATTCTGATGAGTTAAGTGAGAGGATTAGTGATATTTAGGGATTGATAGCTTCAAAAATCTTCAATATACACTGAATGATTCATTAACACGCTTCTTCAATTCCATGGATATCTTTAGTGGGATGATGATGACTATCCACCCAATTGGGTTTTGTAGTGGCATGTTGAATGTGGCATGGAGATGAAGAATGACAACAACAAATTCTTCCATGACTCCTTTTCCTGTAGTGGAATTTGATCTAAATCCTTCTACCATGGTTCCTTCCAAGTCCACTTAAATCGAAGTCACACAGAATGGGCAGGAAAATTCAAATCTAAATCATATCCCTTGAGAAAATTCAAAATTTAAACTCAGGCGGGATGGAATCCATAAAAACTATATGGGTTAGTTAGCATCCACCCGGATGGATGGGATAATGGATCCATGGTTCAATAGGAAGGTGTGAATGTATAATTGGCATGTATAGATGCATCAAGCCAACCCCATACCGTCCACAGTTTCACTGTTGAAAAGTGTTTTCCAGAAAAAATCTATACACATGTGCCAACAGTGGGAGGCTCTTTAGGTTGAATCAATTTGTGCTTCCTCATCTTTAAGACTCTGTAGTCGGGTGGATAGTGTTCACCAAATTTTTAGGGGTTGAAGAGGAGCATATCACCAGAGTGGAGGGGAATATAAAATGAAAATTGAAGTGACAAAGTATCATGTAATGCATTTTAAAATTTAAACTAGCATAACCCCAAAGTAGGGGAAGGGAACATCGAAGACAATCCAAGGTGGATATGTTGTAAAAGGAAAGTAGACTTTTTTTTTGGATAGTGTGTTGTGGATTATTATATTGCACTAACCTTTCAAGGTCTAGTTGTGTTCCATAATGTCACGAAGTTCAAATTTTTCATGGATATACCTTCTATTTATAGTGTCCAAACTTATGTTAATGAATTTTCTCATTTATGTCCTAAAAGGGGTTTTGAGTGTGTATCTGGTTCCTCTATAGAGCCCAACCTATACAACTATCCTAGCTTCCTCCTTCCTACTAAGATATAGACACTGTGTGCCTCTGGAGCCTATGCTTGAAACTCCATGGGAGGAAGTCATAGATCAGTCGCGCAACACACACATAAAGGAATAAGGATTTGTAAATTAGAGGAAGATGCAAAAGAATTAGGAGAAGCACTCCAAGATCATTATTATTATATTAATATGATGATGATGACGATGGTTAGCATCCATTGAAACCAAATTTAATTAATATAAATAATTATAAAGTTGTCAATTGAATATCACTTGAATTTAACTTAAGTTGTTGTGTGACAAAGCATATACTTAATGATTAAATTTTTTAAATTTTATTTTTATGAGCACAATTAAATTTTATAATTTTTTCTTATAAGTAAATGTATATATAATAATTATTCTTAATAATAATTTATTAAGGAAACTAAATCAAAGAATAAACTTTAGAGTGGCATAAGGAAGGTTCACGTAATTTTTTAAAAGTTTTTTAGTTTTCTCAAAATTTTTAATAAATTTATCTCATTTTGGATCATAAAGACTCATCAATTCGCACTAAAAAGATATGTGGATTTATGGGAGGAGTTAATATATGGTTTGAACAGTAACAAAGCAAGTGTGTGGGTAAATGTAGTTTCCATTTTTTATTTGAGAAGGACATTCGGGCATCAAATGCATAAAATTGAAATGGGTCACTCGATTTGAAGCTAAATGGTCTTAATAACAAGCAATTGGATCGAACCAATTCATAGGGCATTTGAGCACCTCATGCCATTTTACCATTGTGTCTAGAGCACACATTTCTCAGGTGACTTGTATTGAATTTCTCCTTTGTGTATTCATATTGACTAATTCCATGACTCAAACCTTTCACCTTTGAATCCGGATTTGTGCATATTTAGTTGTTGTGTCAATTGCAAGATTGCTCGAGTGAAAATTTAGAAAGAAGGTGGTATTGTGATGGATATGAGGGATCGGGATGACTAAAATCACCTCATAAAGTTACTGATGATTAGTAACAATGGTAAGAAGCTTACAGATCCTACCCAATACTCCTAAATTCCCTGTAGAACCATTAAATTAAAATTAAATATTAATTGTGAGGAAGAGGCGACTAACAGTTGGAATTGGTGGCAGGTGAGGATGATGGAGTTTCTAATGATTGAACCAAGAGACTGGAGATAGTGTGTCAAATAACCTCCTGTAAAAAAACACCTTCATTGTAATTAAACCCTTTCTTACCTCGCATCGCCTTGTCTTTCTCATGTCACATTTCTCTATACAAGTTTGAATTATCATTGTAGACATGTATGCTCTACGTAAATAAATAGCGAGTGACCCAACAAAATAATAAAATATATTTAAATATTGAGTGATACAAATGGATCAAGGTTGGATGATGGTATAAACATGAATAAGGGTGTATAAACACTATCCATTTCAAATGGATCAAGGTTGGATGATGGTAGTCAAAGACACCCAACTTAGATATCAAAATCAAAGTTACAAATGTTGAAATTTTCATTTAAGTTTTCAATTTGTTGATACCATATGCATCCATTTGCAAACACAAGGATGACTATCCCTTCCAAAAAGTTGAATTAGTATTCACATCAAATTGAATGGATAAATTTGGCTACATGTTAATGATATGTTGCATTGCATCTATGTATATCTAAAATGATGGTGGAGTAAATATATTATTTAGTAAATTGGCAACATAACCCAAGTAGAAACATTTTTCTTCTCTTGTCTTGTGACTTGATAAGTTTTATAACAAATTGATATTTGCAAATTGAAGTGGATTTATAGATTATTTATGTAGATCATTATACCCATAATTTACTAGAAATGTAAAATTCATATCTAGTTAGTAGGATTCATCATCAAATGAAATGGAAAATCAAGAGAGAGTAGCTACTATAACAACAACATAGTCCCTCTCTCTCTCTCTATGTGTGTGTGTGTGTGGTATTTTATAGCTTCAATTGACATAAATTTCTAGAAGTGTAACAACCTGTAGAATATCCAAAAAGAGCCAACTAACCCATCCCAAATCAAATAAACCATTTAGTGGTTAGATTTACCTTACATTTAATTAATCAAGGATGATTAACAAGTGTGTTTTGACCCAAGTATTTGAAAGTATGTATTGGTTCACTATGTTATGACTTTTCCAATGTAAATTTAATTGAATTCCTTGTATTTTATTTTTTTGGAAAATTAATAGCTATGCCATCAAAGTGCTTGGTTTAATATATACTTGGTGGGTCCTTATCTTTATATTTTCATTCTTAAATCACTTTTCATTTTCATTTCTAGATTTTTGTACAATTTCATCGTTGGCATTTGATTGGGGGTTATCTTGGAAATGATAAACCTTTATGTCATGAACTTAAAGAAATCACTAGTTTGGTTGTGAAATTTGACTATTGAGTTTAAATTGTAGGGCATTAAGAAGACTTAAACTGATTTCTTATTTTTTCTTTAGTTTAGTATGAAGAATATGAAAATGAGAAATGTTGGACAATTCTATGCCCTTAATGTTACTCTATAATATAGTGAATACAAGAGATCACCTTCAAGTTTTATCAAGGTCCTATTAATTCATGTAGACATGAAAAAATAAACATGGATTTTTTTTTCTTGATCTTCCTACTATATTAAAGTCCAATCATAATAAAATTGAGAAATCAAAGAGATTATCTCCCACTTGAATATTTAAGTTGTTTAATGTAGGGTTACCAATTGTCACCATTAATTTTTATGACAAACTTCACAAATTCATGGATCTACTAGATATCATTGGCAACTTGTGGATCTATATTATATTTCAAGGAGATGAATTTATTTTATATCTCTCTAAACTCCTAATTTACTATTTGATATACTTAATTAATATACTTAACACGATGACAAATTCTATATTAATCATGATTACAGATTTTTAATGGTTAGGTAAGTGGTTTCCACATCCACTTGGTATTTAAAATGTGTCACTCCTAGGGAGACAAATTACCGCCATTATTTTTCTTCCAAACTTATCCTCTTCATGAATTAATTATACCCTTAAAGCACTTGTCAACCTATCTTAGGTTTTGAGAAGTTGTATTGTTTTGATCTCTCTCACTTGTATTAGATAGTTGGAGGTACTCCACCTCACCCACCTCTTCTATTCTATCTTTTTGTAATTGTCATCCTCTCAAACTCACTTCTTCATTAATTTGTAGGTATCATTTTAGTATTAAGGCAAACATTATTAAGAGGAAGAGTTTCCTAACCATTAGATACAATATCCCAATTTATAGTAGTGATAATGTTATTTATTATATGAGAATGTTATATTTCTCCTTATTCCACAATCCATAAGTGTATTATGGTATTCCATAAACTATCAAAAATTAATAATGCTCATATTATAGTATAGTAAGAGTAAAATGATTATTGTCTCATAATTAAACAATAAATAGAAAATAGAGTTATGATGTTAAATAGTAAATAGAATATATGATAAATATTTTCCAATAATTAAACAATAAATAGAAAATAGAGTATATGATGTTAAATAGTAAATAGAATATATGATAAATATTTTTCCATAATTATACAATATTAGTATTGGTTATGAGAAGACATATAGAAAATATTGTGTATAAAAAAAGGCAAAAAAAAATGTAATACTATTAAGTTTGTGGATTAAATAAATAATTTTATTATTATTATTATTATTATTATTATTATTATTATTATTATTATTATTATTATTATAAATATGGATTTGTTTCATTATCATAATTTATATTTACTTTTATTTATGTCTTCTAATTTACTTAAATTTAGTAGAGTCATATTTAAAATTAGAAAAAAGATAATAAAAAATTAAATACATTTTATGTAATATGAAAAATTATTATAATAGTATAAATAAATTGAGAAAATATCATTCACCTAACAATAAAATTAACAATTAAAATATTTTTAAAGGAGTTAGTAGGACAATACCACATTCAACAAGGATAGAAATAAGAATTACAACTTTTCTTAATTTAGAGTCATAATAACCATACCGTAAGTTTCATTTGAACAAGTTATCTCTATATATAATAGTTAAAAGAAGGGTTGTCTAAACGTTTTAAGTTTTGGGTTTGGTTTAAATTGAATTGTTGAATGCATAAATAGATTAACTTCATGAAAAACTCCTGGACCACTTGGAGTATAGAGATCCACCACTTTAATTTGGGTTCCAACAATGTTTAACCAAATTTTAGACAAAATTGATAAAAAAATATTAAAAAAAAGTTAAAATATAGAACGTTAAACAACTATATGTTTTCTTATTTTTACTGTTAAATATATTTTCCAATTAATTGCAGTGAAAAATAGTGACTGTGGATATTGAGATGAGTTCATGATTTGTTATGAACATAAAAAGACATATAAAAAAGATATTAATAATATAATAATTAAAAGATAATTAAGAAATAAAAGTTATTAATAATGAAAAGACATGATTATTGATTGTGGGAACCCCTACATGGGTATATAAACAAGCCCTCATTATCAATTGTATTCAATTCATTAATTATTCAATACATATCTATCTAATAATTATTATAATTCTGTATCTCCTTAGTCCTTGTAACATTCGTATCAGAGAAAGGTTTCATACCTGTTTCACTACCATCTCCATTCGTATGCTGCACATCGACTAAACCCTACCCAACACCCCCAATCCACAATTCATTGCCCCATTCTCCCGACCACACTACCCGACAACACTTACAACCCCCGTTAACCCCCACAACTACCACACACACATCCCTTCACTCCATTCGTCCCCATCCACCCACCCATACTCCTGACCATACTCCCCAACATATTCCCTAACACCACCTGCAAAAAACCCTGTAATGCCCATAGTTTCCACACACCCCATCCATCCCACACCCTCCATGTAGACTATTCAAACCTCCTGTCACTCCCATGAAACCCATGCAAACCCACCGATTCACTCCCTCACACTGTTACTTTCCCTTCCACGCTCTTCCCTCCCCACAAATTTCCACACCCATCCACTCTTCCTGACCCAACCGTCTTTCCCACAGGCCTATCCCGCTGGCCTGTCCCACCCAACGACCTGCCGCCGCATTCCCCCCATGGCCTGTCCTCCACTCCCACATCCACACGACCCCCACTAACACTATAGCCCCCTGCAAGTTATGTCACACCCAACTCACCGACCCCTATTTGTCTACCCCGACCACACCTTCCGACATAATTTAAAAAAGAAGCCACTTTTTAGATAATATATAATTTTAATATTTTTATTAATTTTTTATATAAAAGTCAAATTAAGTTATTAAAATATTTTAACTCTATATTAAGAGATCGGGTATTTAGGGGCATCCTAATTGAGTAAAAAATTGCGGGAAAGTATTCACCCCCAAATACCATAAAAATGTCAGAATTAAAAAACTGAATCGAAAAAATAGATCAAGAATGAAAAAATGCATGACAATTACTCGAAAACGCATTAAAAAAACTAATGAGGAGTTGAGAGAGAAAATAAGGATCAATAATAAGGCACTCAAACAAGAGTTGACCCATAATATTAAAGAAAAGTTTTCAACAAAAGTTGAAATCGAATTACAAAAAGGCATGGATAATCCAAAACAAGATCTTAAAGATGATATTTTTCAAGTACTCGGGGTTAACCTACAATGAGTTTTGGGAAACTTTAAAAGAGAAATAAATGATTATTTGCAACAAAGTTTGGTTGTGATGACACAACATTAGGAAGAAAATATTAATGATATTTTAAATTTAATAAAATCCCAAGGGCACCAACAAGCCATCGAACCACATCCAAGTGACTCCATAACATCTAACACATCACCAAAACCTCCTTAAAATTCAAATTCCTAACATATATCAAAATATCAACTCTTAATGATTTATCCTCCCAAAGCCAAAATTGAACTATCAAAATACAATGGAGGCGATAACCAATGCATGGGTTGGTTTAACAAAACTGATGAATATTTCCATATATATAATATTACAAATGATGAAGAAAAGGTTAAATATGCATCCATGTACCTCAAAGGAAATGAATACAATTGGTACCTGTGGTGGAAAGGAAGAATCCAGTTATACACTTGGAACTCCTTCAAAAACTGTTTTTTTAAAAGATTCTAGGGCATTTTGGAGCAAAAATATTTCTCAAAACTCACCAGGTTACAACAAAAAGGAAGCTTAGATGAATTTACACCCCAATGGGAATCCCTTGCCACCCAAGTATTTGTATTATCTGATAATGAATTAATCCAGTCTTACATATGTGGTCTCAAGCTACATATCCAAGACAAGTTAAAATTGCATGAGGTTACAACTATTGAAATAGCAAGCCACAAGGCAAAAGAAAAAAATAAAAACTAGAAGGCCAATAAATATTCAAAAAGTTTTATTCAAGAAGGAACATACCCCAGAATGAAAACACAAAAACTAACAAATATATACCACCCAATGCACAAGAAGATAAAATAAGAAGTTTGGATAACCAAAGAATAAGAGAAGGTAAATGTAAATGTTGTGGAGAAAAATGGGACCCAAGACACATGTGTCGCATAGAAGACAATTCAAAAAAATTATATACTTGTGAAGAAGAAAAAAATGATGAATCAGATTCAGAAGAATTAATAACTGAAGAAATGGAAAATATCTAAAATGATGTGTCAAATATCATGGGTAACGACAAACCAAGAATATCATTAGAATCCATCACATGCATTAGCCAACCACAAACTCTCAAATTAAAATGACACATCAAAAAATATAATGTCACAATATTAATTGACATAGGAAGTAACCAAAACTTTCTCGACATCAATGTTGCAAGGAACCTCAAATTATTTGTATATATGGTCCCATACATGAAGGTAATGGCTGCAGATGGTAACAAAATAAAAAATGTAGGAAAATGCCATAAGGTGAGACTCCAAATTCAAGATTTCAATTTGGAATCCGAATTTTACACCGTACCCCTAGGAGGAGAAGACGTGGTTTTAGGATTCCAATAGTTTTAAACTTTAGGTACATACTCAGTCAATCATCAATAGCATTTCATCAAATTCAAATGGCAAGGGAAAACATATAAATTATATGGTTTTTAACTTCCCCAAACACAAGCTGTATCATCCCAACAGATGGAAAAGTTGATCCAGAAAGGAGAAACTACCTATTTTATCCAATGCCACCAAATGGAAATACAAGAATCAGAACAAGACTTTAGAACTCAGAAATCCAAGATCTAATTCAAAAACACAATAAGGTATTTCAAGAGCTTCCCATGGAATTACCACCTCAAAGAAGAATTGAACATACAATTGAAGTTAAACCACGATCAAGTCTAGTAAAGGTTAGACCATAGAAATACCCCCATCATTGTAAAATGAAAATAGAAAGATTAGTCCAAGACTTGTTAAAATGTGGTGTTATCACAAAAAGTAGAAGCCCATATGCAACCCCAGTTGTATTAGTACGGAAGAAAAATGGTTCTTTTAGATTATGCATAGATTATCAAGGGTTAAACAATATAACAATAAAGAATAAATTTCCCATCCCTTTCATTGACGAAATGTTGGATGAACTTCATGGAGCCATGTTTTTTTCAAAAAATGATTTGAGATTGGGATATTACCAGATTAGAGTAAGATTAGAAGATGTACCCAAAAATTCCTTCCAGACTCATGAAGGACACTACAAATTCAAGGTAATTCCTTTTGGGCTAACTAATGCCCCTGTTACCTTCCAAGCAGCTATGAATGGACTATTTCATCCACACCTATGAAAATATGTCTTAGTCTTTTTTGACGACACCCTAGTGTACATCAAAACATGGAGGGAAGACATCAATCATTTGGCACAAGCATTATCTCTTCTAGAAAATAATCAATTCTATGAAAAAATGTCAAAATGTACATTTGTAAAGGAGGAAGTAGAGTATCTCGGTCACATTATATACAAAAATGGATTTAAGGTAGACCCAAAGAAAATCAAAGCAATTACCGAATGGCCTAGGCCAAAAAGTATATCTAAGTTAAGAGGATTTTTAGGCTTATAAGGATACTATCGAAGATTCGTCAAACACTATGCTGATCTAACTACACCCCTAACAAATCTCCTGAATAAAAACTCCTTTCAATGGAATGAAGAATTTGAAAAATGTTTTGAAAAAAAAAAAAAATTATGACCACAACACCCTTGTTAGCTACACCTAAATTTTCAAAACCTTTTATAATCAAATGCGATGCCTCAGGTGTTGGGATCAGAGAAATATTGATGCAACATGGACACCCAATAACATTTGAAAGAAGGAAACTAAATAAAAAGGAAGTCTTATAGTCCACATACAATAAGGAAATTCTTGCCATCATGCATGCATTAACAAAGTGGTGACAATATATATTGGGAAGAAAGCTCTTGATCCGTATGGATCATAATAACCTTCAATATTGTAATGAACCTCATTGTTACGACAACATGTGATGCATAACGAAAGAATTTTTTTTTTTATATGCAGGAAGTAACAATGACAAACAATCAATCGATGCAACTCGACAATGAACACAACGTACGCAATTCGGGCAACCAAAAAACATAACAACCTATCATACTATCACATCAAACAATTTGAAGCAATATATGACAATCAATCAGACGAAAATAAAAATGACTACCCACCCATCCTACCCTGCAAGGTTAGGACCTCTAGGACACATAAGAAACACTCAAGCCCAAGTTCCCATCGATTTTGACCATTTAAGGTCTCAATGCCGGCGACTGTTCTGAGGAACAAGGAGGTTTCTACATCCCACCCATCACAAGCAAGACAAGCCTACTAAGCTAAGGACAATCATCAGACCAACCCAACAAAACACAACCAACATCAATGACACACGTGATACGACCCTTCAATGCGAGCAAGACTAGAAATCAATGATTCAATCATTTGCATGACGCACTACCAAACAATCCAACCATTCAGACATTACTTCAATCGACCTTTAAATTACAAGCACACAAGATATCTGGCATACACAATCTATCTAGCAATAACCAACTTGAGGCACAATTCTATTTAAATTCCAGGCGCGCCATTGAATCAATCATTCATTAAAATAAAATCCGAGTTGTAAGAAGGGATGTACATTTTGGGGAATTTTGGGCAATCATGCATACATCATGTCAATGTAAACCATAACTACGATTATTCAACTAGGAAGATTAAAATAAAGAATTGAAAAACCACAACTTGTAATACAACCATCTATCTTCTGTAATCAAGAGTTTACCCTCCAATCAAGAGTTTACCCTCCATCAACCTTTTTCATCATATGCCATTAAATTCCTACATCTAGATGACCTTGATTTAATCACTAACACAAAACAATTAAACACTATTAAATCACTAACATAAATAGATAAACATTATTAGATCAATAAGGTAAACAATAAATATCATTAAATCCCTAACATAAACAATTAAACGTTTTTAAATCACTAACATAAACAAATAAACATTATTAATTAATTAACATAGTCCTTAATTAAAAAGTTTATTGGGCTATTCAACAATTTCCAACTATAATAAAGTATCTTACCCAACCCAAGCAACTACCAATGTTATGTCCCATCCTAAATGGATCTGGTAAAAGTGAATACATAGCTAAACGAATTTGCTACTGTTGAATAAGTGAATAACTGTTGCCAAAGCACCTCTGTCAAATAAAATCACTATCAATTAAGCATGGCAGTGAAGGTTCTGAATTGCACATAACCAATTATATTCCACTGACCATTTTCATTTTTCCCGTCACCATTACATTGAGATAGTAGGTAAAGGACATATAATTTCAACTTGATTAAGGGGTTTTCGACTTACAACATTTACTGCATAGCCTAGATCAATACGAATCACTCATAATTATGACACACTCCATATTATTCTACCCGCCTAGCACCAGAATATAGTAATAGAATTTAACGGCTAAGGATGGTAACGATCTATTTTTTATTAGTTTTGTTTCAAAATATTGTTTTTCAATTAAACACTTCTAGCACGACAATATGGAAACAGATTATAATTCTAAGCTTTTTCACGTGGGAGGAATGTAAATCACTGTCCTTACGCACTGCTGCAGATACCACAGTTTAAATACTTTAAGAAAGGCCTTGGAATAATTTGTGGAGTTTTAACCTTGTTTGTGAGCTGGCATGACTTGCATTATTTTCATATGTTGTAATCTCATTTCCAAACACTTGCTTAATGTTGTACAATATGGAAATTACTTAGTCTTTTGAGAAATTACGTTGAAATTTTTCAAAAGGAAGCAACAATTTCGTTGAAACTCCCAACCGCATTACCAAAAAAACTTGGAATAGTTTTAAGTTTGCAGGGGAAGAATAAGTACGTCAAGGGAACTTGAATTTCCCACACAATTGAACTCTACGTCAAGTGGAAAAGTATTGATCTCTTGCTGGAAGGGAACTAAGAAGACATACTTGCTGAGTAAGAAGATCGAACCACAAAAACAGAGAACCGGACAAGACAAGCTCGAAGTAGATTGTTTCTTAAGGCTTGCTATCAGTTTCTGGAACGATAATTGAGGAAGTTCCTAGACGGTCTGAAGAAATTGCCAGAAAAGTATTCGATACAAGATCCCAGCCAAGGTTTCTGTGCAGTCTCAAATATCTATCGACTTTTCAATTAAGAATCAATAAAATAAAAGTGAAATGATCATTATCTGCCTTTTGTTAATGGTGTGGAATGGAAATATAGGACTAATAAAGACTTAAACTATTTTCTTATAGGTCTGCAAGATTGGATTAAAGGTTGCAGAAACCTCAACCAAAGGACTTGACTTATTATTTTCCCACCAGGAAAATAAATATAGACTTGTAAAAGCATGAAATATTAAGAAGAAAAAGCAATCAAAAATTTCATAAAAACTGCTCGCAGGATTGCAGAAAACGTCAGATAAGAATCAAATGGCTTCACTACAATTTATTACCTTGGCCTCTAACCTTTCTGTTCTATAATAAGTCATTAGGAGCTACAATTGACCGACATAAGAGAGTATTTTTCCATTTCGTTGGAAGGTTTTACACAAGAATAAATCTATGCGTAAAGATTTTTGGAAGGGAACCTGTCAGGTTTTATGTAAGGATATAATAATAATAGAACCCATGTCACTATATATAAAAATATCAATCTATATATAACATTATTTCTCTCATCCAGAACAATTTTTAAGAGCCCAACTCGACTACAACCAACATCCAAAAACCACAATAGAAATTAAAACTAAATAAAAGCTTAGATTTATTGCCATATAATGAACAGATAGAACAACTTCAAATGGAAATTCACTGGTTGGTTCATCATCATAAAATTTCATACATGGGATAAATTTAACTAAAATATAAACAAAATTCAACTATGTGTGTATCGTACAAAATCTGAAGGGGAATATCTCGTAGACATTTTCCCACACGTGCAATTTATCCATATCCCACTTTCTAATGAATGAGACATCACCAATACCTCCCAGTCAATTCTAGGGGTACTCTTCTTTCCCCTAAGCCCCCCAAGCCACAAAGGGGTCATGCACACAATACCAGAGAATGCTAGCTCCCATCTCTCCTTGCAAGGTCTAGCTACCAGTCACTACCCGAGATGGATATCCCAACTCCCACATGAGAAACTCAATCAAGATAAAATTTCAGCAGTGTAAAGTTATGCAAGATAGGTGTGATCGATAATTCTCCTCCACCATCCTTTTTATAGAGTTTTCAAGTGATTAGTTTTCCAAACCCTCATTAGATTCCTTTTTCATTTATTTAATTAGGAAAAACCTCCCCGATACACATGTCGCTTGATTCCTTGGTTGCACCAGAAAATCAATTTTTATTATTAATTAAATTTGCCTATTTTTCTCACCCATCTAAAAACGTTCCTAAAAATGCTCCTCGGTGTCCCATTATTCTATTACAATTCTTAAATGACTTCTGCCTTACTTAAATCTTAGTTGAGTTTATAAATAGAAAGTTCCAAAGGCTAGATTCCTTACTAAGTTAGACATTCACCTTTTTCTTTAAGTTTCTCCTTTTCCTTAGGTTTACCTTTTTCTTTAAGTTTCCCTTTTTCTATAACTAAAAATCAGAATTAACAAGTGTAGACAAAAACAACCATTTACCCTTTTAATAAAATTAATCCTCCATTATAATTTTTACTTTAATGATTAAAGTTTGAATTTCTTTACCCCCCTTCTTGTTACATGTCTATTTAGTTTTTATTTGTTCACTAGTTCTACTTAGACCTAGGTTTTAATTTCACTAGGTTGGGCGACAATTTTTTTTTAAGGGAACTTTTAGTTATTAAACTTTACTCTTACCATCATCTATTTTAAGGCCAACCAGGTCATAAGGAGGCATAGCTTTCTAGGAACTAGATTTATTAACTTACCATAGTCAAAATCACGACGATCCCTTCAGGACGCACTACGTGCTCCAAGGGTGCCACTCGCCTCTTTCTGTTTTATTAACGCAACATTCCCTTCAAGACACACTACATGCTCCAAGGGTGCCACTCATCTCTTGACTAAATTTGGTAGACATCAAACCGTTAGAGTAAACACTCTGTCAGGTGATATCTTGGGAGACTAAGGGCCTCTAAGGAATAAGGACCCTACCTTATTGCACGCCCCTTAGAATCATCGTGAACAATTGTCACAGTCTTCCCTCACAACATCACAAGTCTCTCGAACTAGGTAATCATTAAACTACAATTCGAGCCACTGCAGGAGTGATAGTAGGATATAGCAAGGTTGCTACCACACCTCGCCCTCAATGTATTTGGTTTTCGTGCATGACCCCTTTACTCCAAATGTGAGTCTGGTTGGCAAGTTATCGTCGACCTGCATCCATCAACGAATCATGTTAGCAATAACAATCAACATCATAATATATAATCATATGTACATATGTCACATTTGTTGGAAGATTGGTTGTTGTCATTGATGTCAACCCTAGTCATGGGTTTTGGACCAGAATATTGATGAAGTTATTTGGACATGAAGGAAAATGAAAATGAAGATACAACACCCATGGATGGATAGTATACATCATT
>ML791806.1:152009-183883 GCA_009831015.1 Picea engelmannii
CATGGTGTATTGTGGTGTATTGGTGTAACTCTTATACCATTGTTCATTTCTCATTGGATATAATTGAATGGTTTAATTATAAGTTGAAAAAGGTTTTAAATTGTACTTGATACTAATTCACCCCCCTCTTAGTATCAACAACATTAACAACATTCAAACCCTAATAGTCCACTCTTTGAATCAATCCAGAGTCTAAGGAATTTCATCGATGTCTCGACATCCTCAACGTCTAGAGTCCTACACACTCAGGAGAATCGAGTCAATAACACTTGTCAATGTAAATACAATAAAAATAACATATCATCAAATACACAATATCTCATAATCATAATCCAAACAACCAATCGTTTAAAGAACTGAATCACTTGCATGCAAGTGTCCTCAAGGAATAAGTCTTCTCAGTGCACGCAAGAGCGGGATGTTACAAATATTTGTTATAACAAAAAACATTGACCACTGAACAACATAAATGGATATAGGAAATTTTCACATTTGATATGGAGATATTACATAAGAGAGGGAAATATAACATAGTGGCCGATGCCCTCTCACGAAAAGATGAAGAATCACAAGTTTTTGCAGTATCATTAGAAATTTTGGAATGGTTGAACGGAATTTGAACTGAATACACCAAAAACAAAGAGACATGTTCCATAATCAACATTTTAAACCAATAACCCAAATTTGAATGGAAGAATGAAATTTATGGTATAAGGAAAGAATTTATTTGAATACCAATTCAAAATTTAAAAACAAGGTACTTCAAGAAGCCCATGATTATTCAACCTCAAGGCACATCGGTTTTTGCAAAAACTATTATAATGCTCTTCAAAAATATGTAGCGGAATGTGACCTTATTCAAAGAAACAAGAGTGAAAATATATTAACACCTGGGGTACTTGTAACGACCCCTCTGTTACGACTAGGAAAAACGAAGCACAATAGGTATTTTTTTTTTTTTGCATTAAGAATTTAACATCAACACATAATCACAGTAGAGCCTAATCAATGACATCGTAACAAAAGGATTACAAGTGACTCACCATCGTAATCCATAATGATGTAACCAACACATCAATCAAAATTAGTAACGACATAACCATCAGTTCTTCATTGCACAAGAGAATATACATATAGTTAGGCGCTATGGTATACTATAAAACTTATATAATTCTCTTTCATTCATTTTATAACATCAACAACACAATTTAGAACCTCTTAAATATTGACTTTAATATGGTGGTGCACTTCGAAGATGGTTAACCATAACTGTAGAGATCAACTAAAATATTTTCCATTAAAACCATAAATAAAAGGGGAAGGTATACAGTTAAAATGTTTCCAAATTATATGTGTGCAATAATTCATTAATCTAACCCTTAAAGTGAGAAGTGTACATTGAGAAACATTTAGCTATTATTGGGAGCTTAAGGATAGGCAATTTATCAATGGAAAGTGTAATTAATTTTTAGGATGCTGAATTAAAACCAATGAATTATTTAAAATCATCTACTACAATAAATTACATTTATATCATCAACCACTTAACCATTTATTTTTAATGCATAGGTCACATCCTTTAAAAAAACAAATGTTATGGGCAAGTATTCTTACCACCCAATGCATAGATAAATCAAGAACAAGTCTGGGCAAGGAATCGAACACCGAGTGGGTAGTTTCCTGCACACACAGAGATAATAAAGGAAGGGAAAACATAGGGATCTAGAATCCATAGTCTAGCAAAGATTACATGCCAATATTATAGATTTGGAAGGGAAAAATGTAGGGATCTAGCACCCACAATCTTGCAGAGATTGGATGCTAATATAAGAGATTTGGAGGGGAAAAACGCAAGGATAAAATCATCCAAAAAATCACAGATTTTCCATGCTAAGAATGGGGTTTTGGAAAACAAAATCGTAGGGATAAACATCCATAAATTCACAATTATTGAAGTAAGAAATCGCTGAGAAAAAACAAGTAAATTTCGCTAAGTATAACCAAGTAAAATCCCTGAGTAAACCAAGTAAAATCGCTGAGTATAACCAAGTAAATTTGTTGAGTAAATCAAGTAAAATTATCTAAGTAAACCAAGTAAAATTGATGAGTGTTAAGATAGTAAGAACACTGAATGTTAAAGGAAAATTATTGAGTGTTAAGACAGTAAAAAGGATGAGTCTTAAAGGAAAAATCGCTGACTGTTAAGATAGTAAAAAAACAGAGTGTTAATGGAAAAATAACTGAGTGTTAAGAGAGTAAAAACACCGAGTGTTAAAGGTAAAATCATTGAGTTTTAATACAATAAAAAAATTGATGGTTAAGTGGCAATATCATTAAGAAAAGGGTTGGTAAAATCACTGCGATAAAGTTCCCAAAAATTCACAGAGAATGCATTGCCAATACGAAGATCTCGAAGGAAGAAAAAACACAAGGATATAACACCCATAAAATTCACCAAGAATTCTTGCCAACACATAGATCTGGAAAGGACAAATCGTATTGTTGGGCAAATTCATTCTTAGGAGCAAAGATAATTCATGATGAATTGCCATGGAAAACACATAGATAAAAAGAAGGAAATCACAGAGCCATTAGAGGTAATATCACAGGGACAATTCGTTGGGTGAATAGGAAGAAAACACATAGATACATAATCATAAATTTCGAAGAGAAGAAAAAATGAATCACTGGTAAAAAGTAGCAAATCGCCGAGTAGAAAAAGTGAAAACACAGAGAACAAAATTCATTGAAGCTATAAAATCCACTAAAAATTTGTAGAGGGTACATCTGTAATAGAAACGTTAAAGGGAAAAGGACATATGGCAGAGTCTTTTTTAATCTAATTACATCTTACCAAAATTTCCTGGACCATCAATATTCTAGATACATCTCACAGAAAAATAAATGCTGCAACCAAATTTCTTTCAACGAAGTTTAAAGCTTTTACATCTTAAATATGAATACAATACAATACTCAATAAATACTGTAGCCAATGATGAGAATTTGAATATGTTCTCCCATGCTTTTGCTCCATCTAGCTCCTTGCTTGCTAACCATGAATACTTCACCGGTAACTCCCATCCAAAGTTATGGGTACTCTTCTTCCCGCTTAGCCCCCCGAGCTGCAAAGGGGCCACACAAAAACACAACTATAATACTCTAGCTCCCAACTCGCCTCACAAGGTAGAGCTACCACTCCTCTCTCTCTCTCGAGATGGGTGTCCCAACTCTCACAAGTAAAACCAATCATAATTTTTGCAACATAACCTTACTCATAACTCATGATTCCCTTTCCTCCTCCCAACTATTTATTTTATAGAATTTTTCTTAGTGACAACTTCCCATTTGCACATTTAATTTGTTTTTTTAATAATTTAATTAGGAATTATTCCCCCTATTTGACCCCTCATTATTTAATTACAAAATTATCTTTTAGTCTTCTCACTAATCTTAGACTTAGGCTTAGTTACATTTTATTTGCACGAGATTATACCCTTAGGGATTATTCTTAATAAATTCAATCTATAGTTAATTAATTAATAAATTAATTAATTTGGCAGGTGCTCAAGATTTTAATGTTTAAGATTCGCTCAAATTTTCTAGGCCACCTAGATTCATTGAATCATTTTTTTATACCACGACGTGCCCTTCAAGATGCACTCTATGTGCAAGGGGTGCCACTCGCTTTTGATTAAAATTTTAATTATGCGACATGCCCTTCAAGATGCACTACATGCTCCAATGGTGCAACTCGCCTTTGAATGGTTTTGGTAGTTGTCCAACCCTTGGAGTCAATACTCCATTCAAGAAACCTTGTGAGAGACTAAGGGCCTCTAAGGAATAAGGAACCTCCATTATTGTGCGCCCCTTAGAATATTCATGAGAGAGTGTCTCATTATTCCCTCACAACATCGTGGATCTCTCGAACTAGGTAATCATTAACCTACAATTCGAGCCACAACAAGAGTGCTAGTAGGATGTGACAAGGCTGCTACAACACCTCTCTCTCAATATCTGGTTGCTATGCATGGCCCATTTACTCCTTATGTGAGTCTGGGTAGAAAGCAATTGTCAGCCTGCATCTATCAATGAAATTCTGTCATTGATCCATAAAAAACATCATAATATACCCAATCATATGTCACATATGCATAAATAAAAATACCCAAACCAATACAGTCCACTCCCTGACTTGATCTAGAGTCCAATGGGGTCCATTGATGCCATCATCATCCTCAATCTATCAAGTTTCCTACACAGCCAGGGGAAAATTGTCAATATCATATGCCAATACATAGATATCTAATAACATAACATCGAATCCATCAACATCATCATAAGAATCCATAAGCGAAACAAACAACATATACTAAAACCAGATCACTTGCACGCAAGTGTCCTCAAAGAATAAGTCAATAACATGTTCTCGCAAGAGAGGGATGTTACATACACCCCCTCTTGATCTAAATTTCATCCCAAAGTTTCATAGTATGTAAATGTAGTAAATAAAGCATCTTACAATATCTAAATGTGTAACAATTAAAAAAATATGGAAACTACTGGCACATATAATATGCATCCTCTGAGGTAGCTGAGTGTGAACTATAATTTTCGTACTAGACATTGACCTGATCGACTATTCAACGTCGCAACTGACGAATGTGATGGTCCAGAATGCGGATTGGCTCCGCCATGAGTGTACCCTCATCCGACACCTGCAAGGAAATCATGTCAATCACTTATGTAGGATCACTACCATAATGTCTCAAAATAGATACATGAAAAACATTGTGCATATGCCTCAAAGAATCAGGCAAGGCTAGTCGATAAGACACGATCCATTTATTTTACACAACTTTGAAAGGTCCCAAAAACCTAGGAGAGAACTTATAACCCTTTCTAAACTTGATCTAAGTCTTATGCAGTTTCACCTGCAAGAAGACTAGATCACCAACTTCATAACTACAGTCAACACGGTGCCCATCAACATAACATTTTTGTCGATCTTGCACTTCTTTAATCCATTGTCTTATTGTTTTCATTTTATCTTCCATTTCTTGGATCTCTTATGGTTCTACCAGGACCCTATAATCAAGACGATCCCAACTCAAAGGCGTCCGACATGGTTTCCCGTAAAGAAACTCAAATGGTGCCATCTTAATGGTGCTTTGATAGTTGTTGTTGTATGCAAAATCTACCAGTGGAAAGAACTCTTCCCAACGTTTCTATTGGTCCATCACATACATAAAAAACATATCCTACAATATTAGGTTCATTATTTTTGTCTTCCTTCCTGTCTCTGGGTGATACGTTGTACTAAAGTTAAGTTGGGTTCCCAAGGCCTCTTGGAAACTAGTCCAAAATTGTCCTGGAAACATCGATCCTTGATCATATATGATCCTTTTAGGAACGCCATGCAATCTCACTATCTCATTGATAAAAAATATAGCTATGTATGGCTCTTGATACGTTGTACACATAGGGATAAAATGTGCACTCTTCATCAGAGTGTCTACTACCACGAAAATCGAGTCATGCCTCCTTGCCTTCAGTGACAATCCAACAATAAATTCCACTGAAATGACCTCCCATTTTGATTCCAGAATAGCGTGTGGATGTAGTAATCGAACAGGATGTCTATGTTCGACCTTCACTTGCTGACATTCTAGACATGTCGCCACATAGTTGACTATGTACGCCATCATTCCCTTCCAGAAGAATAAGGGCTTAAGGTTTGCCTTCATCTTTGTGACTCGTGGATGAGCCATGTGCACTGCTCTATGAGCTTCACTTAAGATAAAACTTCTCAATTCATCATTAGGAGGTATGTAAATATGGTTATTATACCTCATCAATCCATTTTTGTCGAAAGTATAACCTTCAAACCTAGGTACCAACATAGTGTCTCGTCCGATATTTTCCTTAACCTCTTTATACTAGTCATCATTGCGCTATTTAGTTAGAATCTTTTCTCAAATATTCGTCTGAAGAGGTATCATTGAAAATATGCATTCTCTCTGACTCAATGCATTTGCCACTCTGTTCGTTGTTCCTTTTATGTAGGTAATCTCAAAATTGTACTCGCTAAGCAGTTCTGACAAACTCCTTTGTCGTGCGTTCAAGTCACTTTGCATAAAAATGTGCTGCAAACTATAGT
The DNA here is from genome assembly GCA_009831015.1 of Picea engelmannii. Lineage (NCBI taxonomy): Eukaryota > Viridiplantae > Streptophyta > Pinopsida > Pinales > Pinaceae > Picea > Picea engelmannii. Next base: position 158,168 of record ML791806.1, read on the forward strand.
GGTTTGTTTTCAGTTTGAATTTACGTCCAATCAAGTACTGTCTCCACACTATTAAGGCATACACAATGGCCAACAACTCCAAATCATGCATCATGTAGTTCTTCTCATGCCTTCTTAATTTCCTAGATATGTAAGTGATCACTCTACCGTCTTGCATCAAGACTCTTCCTAAGCCTTCCTTGGATGCGTCTTTGCATACCAAGAAGTTCTCGTCCATGTCAAGGACTTTTAGTATCGGTGTTTTCATCAACAACTCCTTGATCCTTTGAAATGCTTCCACACATTTCTTGGTCCATACACAATTCTTGTTTTTCTTCTGCAATTCTGTGATCGGATTTTCTATCTTTGAAAAACCTTCAATGAACCATCAATAATATCCCACTAAACCCATAAAGATACATAATTTTGGTACGTTCTTCGGTGCAGGCCATTCCATAATATTCTCTACCTTTGCTGGATCTACAATGATGCCTTCGCTGGAGATAATAGGCCCCAAATAATGAATCCTCGATTGATAAAAAGAGCATTTTGACAGTTTATCGTATAATTTGTTCTCTCGTAAACACTGTCGTATCAAGCACAAATGTCCATCATGTTCTTCTGTCATTTGAGAAAATATCAATATGTAGTCAATGAATACCTTAACAGACTTGTCCAAGTAATCACGAAACACCCCATTCATCAAGCTCATGAATACCCCTGGGGAGTTTGTCAGTCCAAACGGTAAAATGGTAAACTCGTAATTCCCAAACCTCATCTTGAATGCGGTCTTAGGAATTTCTTCCTCTTTGATCCATAACTGGTGATATCCTGATCTCAAATTGATCTTCAAAAACATCGTTGCACCTTTCATTTGGTCAAACAAATCACCTATTCTTGGCAACATATAATGATTCTTGATCATTTCCTTGTTCAATTGAAGGTATTCAATGTAGTGTCTCCATGACCCATCCTTCTTCCATATGAAAATAACAGGCACACCCCAAGGTGACACACTTGAACGTATAAGTCCTAGGTCCAACAACTCTTTTAGTTGCATTTTCAACTCCTTTAACTCAGGGGTTGACATCCAATAAGGTGTTCTTGATATCGGTTTAGTTCTAGGTTTTAAGTCGATCATAAATTCCATCTCTCTTTTGAGTGACAAATCTGGTAACTATTTTGGGAACACTTCTGCAAACTCTCGTACTACCAAAAGGTTTTCTAATCCTTCCACCATGCCCTTGTCATTCAACGCTAAGACTGCATATATCTTGCATCCCTTTCACATTCTCTTTCATAGCTATAGGGAAGACATGAAACTTAGGGAAACTCCCTGGTTTATTCCTACAATTACTTGTCTCCGTCTCTCATCAACGGTCAAACTCAACTATTTTGTCTTATAGTTGAGTATCGCATCATGTAATTCCAACTAGTCCATACCAATCACAACATCATAATATCCTAATATCATGATGTACAAGTTGTCCTTCATTACAAAATCTCCCAGGTTGAGGCTACAATCCATAACCTTTCCTCCAACCTTCTTCTTGGCTCCTGAATCCATTTCCACGTAGCTAAACTCATCCAACTACATTTACCTTAATTATTTTTAGTGTTGCACAAGAAATAAATCTCTTTGTAGCACTGAGATCTATCAAAATACTAAATTTCTAGTTAGCGATCATACCTGATGTCGTGAGCACAACAGACTGGTGCTTGTCCCAACACTTTTTCACCGCTGCATGAATCTGGTGGGCCTTTCCCAAATATCCAAATGTAGTGTGTGTGGCTGTCCTGACTGCTCTAGCCCTCTAAACTAGACAGTCGCACTGGTAATGTGGCTCTCCACATGTCCAACATCCGTTCTTCACTCCAGTACTCCTGGTCCTCAAAGTAGAAGGTATGGGTGCATCCTCCTAAAACCATGGTCTGTTTGGATGAATAAGCCTAAACTACTACTGCTACGGATGACGATGTTGTTGGTGCTGTGGTCCTCTGTAGGGAGTCCGCTGCTGATGCGTTGTTCAGCATGTTTTCATGAACGTGGATCCTCTCGGAGTACCCTAAAACCCCGATGAATGTCTAGTTGGTGTTTAATGCTACTACACACTCGATGTCGCTTGTCTCGTCGGTCTCATAGGAATTTTTCTATGACCCCCATTGATTAGCTCTTCCTTAGATATTAGGCCCTTCTGGACTACATCATGGAATGTATGAGGCATTAGGATCCTTACTTTCGCATGAATTCTATCTTTAAGGTTGAACACAAACTTTTTGAACTTGAGCTTCTCGGTGTTTAGATGTGGAGCATACCTAAGAAGATCCATGAATCAAGCCTCATACTCGGGCACCATCTGACCACCCTATCATAAGGAGTTGAACTCATTGAGTTGGTGCTGAATGAATTATTCTGAAAAATACCTCTCCTAGAACCACTCCTTGAACAGTTCCCATGACACGTCTTTGATGACCATGTTCAGTTATGGCAGGAGCGTCTTCCATGATAGAAGAGAGCTTCCCTTCAGCTAAAAGACCACCATGCAGACTTTCACATTGGAAGTGTAGTCATGAAGTGAGAATCACATCACCATGTTCTCCAACCATGCCTCAGTGGTTGCATCATCAATTTCACCCAAGAACTTAGGAAAATCGACCTTCTTGAGTTCTCTATGAACGCTACCAGTACCAGTTGGGGTGTGTTGTGGACCCTTAGGGGGTACAGGAACCCTAGCCTCATCTCTATCCAAATGGTTAATCAAGGCCTCAGACATCCTCTGGAAGGACCTCATAAATCCAACCATATCACCCACAACAATATTCTCTTGTCCAATGGCTTGTTCTTCTCCTTGGGGGTTAGACCCCTTTGGCATGGATGCTACAGGAGTCGTCACACCTCCTCCCCTAGCACCATGTCATCTGCCTCCGCGACGTCCTCTAACCATGATTACCTATAGGGACACAATTCAATTTAATTAGCGATAAATTATTTATCAAGTTTTTAATACAGTGGAATGCGTAATGATCCCAAGTCACGGGGTTGAACCTCGCTCTGATATCATATGTAATGACCCCTCCGTTACGACTAGGAAAAGTGAAGCACAAAAGGTAATTTTTTTTTTTGCATTAGGAATTTAACATCAACACATAATCACAACGTCGCCTAATCAATGAAATCGTAATAAAATAATTACAAGTGACTCACCATCGTAATCCATAACAACATAACCAACACATTAATCAAAACTAGTAATGACACATAATTAATAGATCATCGTATTTATATAATGACAGATAATAAACAAGCATCATGAATGACGACACAATATCAACTCATCACGATCAACTAAAATCCTTAATACTTTTGAATATCTCAACTCATCACATAAAGATAATCATTAGATAACATGAAATAACATAATGATGATATAAGATAACATAAGTTAACATAAGATGACCTAAAGATACTACCTTCCCAATCTACCCTGCAAGGTCAAGACCTCCAAGACACATAAACAACTCTCAAGCAAAGGATCCATTCGATTTATTTTGACCATTTAAGGTCTTAGGGCTGGTGACTATTTTGAGGAACAAGGAGGTGTCTACATCTGACTAACACCATCAAGCCCAAACCAACTAGCTATATCATCAACATCAACAATAATCACTGACACAATAATGTACTAATAACCAATTGCACATCGCATAAGTTCCAAGGCACAAGAGAATTTTAATTACTAAATCCATCATACAATGACATAAGATAATGCACAATGTAATGAACTTTATTTATTTTCAAGGCGTAAAAGAAAACATCTACTTTACTCCAAGGTGCGCGATTAATCAATTACTGAAGTCAACCATAAATCAACATTATTCCAAGGTGTGCACGTGATCTAGATACTGAATTAAACATAAATCAACATCATTACCACACACATAATTAATCTAAACACCTAAGAAATCACACATCAACACTGTTACAGTTCACACGAGTAATTTAGAAAGCGTAAACCTTTAGGCGTCATCAAGGTCCATTAAGCAATGCAATCTAGCTACTAACAATCATGCATCAGTCGTACGTAAATGTGCAAGGTAAGATAATCACTTTATCATTCAAGTCAATCATTAATCGTGGCACAATATAGTTATCAATTAAATTTTGAGGCACAAAAAGTAATCTAATCTATTAATTTCGGGGCACATGGGAATAATTAGTTTAATTGCATGGCACAAGTAAGAAATCATTCAACCAATCATATGTCACATTAAATCCATGGCACAAGTAAACTAAACACATAACCATCGGTTCTTCATTGTGCAAGAGAATATAAATATAGTCTTAGTGTAGTTCAAAGTATAGCTATTAGGCGCTATGGTATACTATAAAACTTATATAATTCTCTTTCATTCATTTTATAACATCAACAACACAGTTTAGAACCTCTTAAAGATTGAATTTAATATGGTGGTGCACTTCGAAGATGGTTAACCATAGCTCTAGAGATCAACTAAAATATTTTCCATTAAAACCATAAATAAAAAGGGAAGTTATACAGTTAAAATGTTTCCAAATTATATGCATGAAATAATTCATTAATCTAACCCTTAAAGTGAGAAGTGCACATTGAGAAACATTTAGCTATTATTGGGAGATTAAGGATAGGCAATTTATCAATGGAAATTGTAATTAATTTTTAGGATACTGAATTATTCAAACTCATCTACTACAATAAATTACATTTATATTATTAACCACTTAACCATTCAGTTTTAATGCACATGTCAAATCCTTTAAGAAAACAAATGCCATGGGAAAGTATTCTTACCACCTAATGCAGAGATAAATGGGGAAAAAGTCTTGGCAAGGAATCAAATGCCGAGTGGGTAGTTTACTGCCCACACAAAGATAATAAAGGAAGGGAAAACACAGGGATATAACACCCATAGTATCACAGAGATTACATGCTAATCTCAAATATTTGGAAGAGAAAAAATTAGGGATCTAGCACCCACAATATCATAGAGATTGCATGCTAATATTAGATATTTGGAAGGGAAAAATGAAGGGATAACACCACCCATAAACTTGCAAAGTTTGCATGATAATCACGAGGTTTTGGAAAATAAAATCGCAAGTATAAACACCCATAAATTCACAGATATTGAACTAAGAAGTCGTTGAGAAAAACCATGTAAATTTCGCTGAGTATAACCAAGTAAAATCGCTGAGTAAACCAAGTAAAATTGTTGAGCATAACCAAGTAAATTTGCTAAGTAAACCAAGTAAAATTCTCTGAGTAAGCCAAGTAAAATTGTTGAGTGTTAAGACAGTAAAAATGCTGAGTATTAAAGGAAAATTACTGAGTGTTAAGACAGTAAAAATGTTGAGTGTTAAAGGAAAAATCATTGAGTGTTAAGACAACAAAAACTTTGAGGTTTAAGTGGAAATATCGCTAAGTAAGGAGTTGGTAAAATCATTGGGATAAAGTTCCCAAAAATTCGTAGGGAATACATTGCCAATACATAGATCTGGAAGGAATAAAACACGTAAAGATATAACATGATGCAGGATCATCGCCAACAAAGCGCAAGTGGAGGACAGCTGGATATGCTAGCGCACATTTTGAAGACATTTTTGAATTTCAAAATGAAGAATCATTTATGTAACAGATGGAGGGATGTATTTTCTTTTAATGTTTTGGGGATTGTAATATAGATCTTGAGGATTTGATCTCATCTGTCGGTTGTGGGCATTTATTGTAATAAATGTAAAGTATATGGTAGTCTTTAATTTGATAAGATAGCTTAGATTTGTAGGACGAAAAAATCAAGAAGAATCCCTCTTATGTATTGTGTTATTCATTCTCATTGTAATTTGCAGTAGAGAAAGAGAGCATAGAAGATCAATGAAGAACAAAGATTGTAGAAGTTGTATGAGCAAACAATTGTTGTTCTTGAGACCATGTACAAAAGTACTTTAATATAAGAAGGATTTGATCCAATTTCATGGTGTACTATGGTTGCTATGTGTATCTATTGAATGGTATTTTTGTAGCTTGCTTATTGATGCAGGAGCATCATAAGAAAGCCAGCAAGGCAAGCACAAAAGCAGAAGGATAGCTAGATATGCACCAGTGCACATTTTGAGAATGTTTTCAATTTGAAAGGATGAAGCATTAATGTAATATCTAGAAGGGATATGTTTGCATTTATGTTTTGGAGATTTTGTAACGCATATCTTGAGCGGTTTCTCTCATCTGTTTGTTGGAGGCATTTATTGTAATAAATGTAAAGTAGTTGTAGACTTTATTTCAATTTGATAGAATAGAGCTGTAGGAGGGAAAAATCTAGAAATCTCCCTTGTAGGTATTGTAATGTATTCATATTATTCTCAAGAGGAAAAGTAGAAGCCGAGAAGCAACAAGAATAGGAGATCAGAGCATACTAGATTATAGAGGATTGTATAAGCATATATTTGTTGCTATTGAATCCATGTATAAAGGGACTTGAGTTAATATAAGAGTGCTTTGACTCAATTTCATGACGTTGTGATGAATACTGTTTGCATCTATTGAATGGTATGTTATAGTTTTCTTATATGCTTTGTTATGCATTTGTTTCAATGTTGTGTGTGTATGTATGATTTCATGTTGAATGTATGAAGTCTGTGAGAGGGAGAGTATGAGTTTCAATTGTTTCTCGTCCCAAGAATTCCTATAAGGATTGCAATGAAGGTCCGCAAGGAGTGTGTTGACCAGATTCTGAGTTTCACCTCATAAAATCTCAGGAGAGATATCGTCGTTCTCATACCAGTAGAAGTGCAAGTGTAGCACAGAGCTGTGCAAGGTGTGCACATGTGGGTTGAAGTCTTAGAATTTTCCAACCTAGGGAGTGGTTGAAGAGCTACTGTCTCAAGGAGTGTGCAGGGTTGGAGAGTTCAGATAATACGATTTTATCGTGAAGCCACAAGGAGTGTGGGAATAATCCCTTGAATTCCTTGAGTTTGCAGCAAGAACTAAGCTCAAGAGGGATAGAGAATTCTAAGAGCGCGAAGGGAAGACAAGGGTTGAAGTCACCTCGTAGAAATCAAGCTGAAGAAAAGGCCAAGCGTATCGAGAAATCGAATGTACGATTGAAATTCTTAGAGGGAGAACCACTGATTCTCCATGAATCATTAGATCCAGTGGGTCAGTGGATAAGTTAAGGCTGAGTGTTTGTCAACACTTATAATCTCAGGAGGAATAGTCTCCATTAGATCTGGATCAATGAGAGCTATTAATCTTGTGATTTTGGATTTCAGCACTTTGGGAGTTGAATGGTGGAGAAAGTCATGACTTGGAGATCTCGTAAGTTGCGAAATCCCCATACGTGAAATTCCAACATAATCTGGACTGTTAGATCGTGGGAAGCTCAGGGATGTCGATCTGAGGAGAAGAAGTCGTGAGTTTGGACTTAGGGAGAGGGAGCAAATGTTGCATCATGAACTCACGAGTCGCGAAATCCTGACGTGCTCGGAGGTGGACCCCAGGACGTGACTCAGGTCACATGGTTGAAGCATAAGGGGGGAGCTAGTTAAAGATCCGTTAGCGCATTTCGAGGTTTTAGGAGTCAAAGGATTTAGAGGGACTCACAACATAAATCACGAAGTCATGAAACCTGAAACACCTTTTTGGGTAAAGGTTGTGGTCACGTAAGTTGGTCATGTGGAGTGGAGGTTTGTGCCTTTTGCTTGTTCGCGTAGGCGTAAACCCTAAAATTACCTGTGGTTATATGTGTGAAGGTTCCTGTGGGAACTAAAGATCCATTACATCTCAAGGGAATAAAACGATCCAAGACTGAGAGGTCATGTAGATTCTGCTGAGGTAGGGGTGCTGCATCAGGTGGCATCAGAGCATAGAACTGACAACTTTTTTTTTTTCTGTGAAGGGAGACGAAGGATGGTTGTGATTTAAATTCTGTGTGGAACATATTTAAATAATGCCTCCAAAAAGACAACAAGAGAGACCCATGCTCTATCCAGCCATGGAAAGGGAAATGAGAGAGCGTCATGCTCGATTGGATGCTATGGAAACAACACAAAGATGAATAACTGATACTGGAGTTGTCAGTGAGGATGAAAGAGAAAATGAAGTTGGAGTCCAAGAAGAAGTTGTAGCTGAAGATGTTGCAGAGGAACGTATATTCAAAGTTGTTGCAAGAATAGGGGCCAGAGAAAAAATGGACATCTCGATGTATGGAGGCAACTTAGATGTCGAGGAGCTGCTAGATTGGTTTAGAGATCTGGATAAATACTTCGACTATGAGGATATTGAAGAAGATAAGAAAGTTAAACATGTTGTCACTAGATTGAAGGGGCATGCAACACTATGGTGGGATGAACTATAGGCTAACATGTGTTGCAAAGGCAAGCAAAAAATCAAAAGTTGGGATAGGATGGTCGCAAAGATGACATCCAAGTTTATACCAAGAGATTACCAAATTAATTTGTTTCAAAGATTGAAGAATTTGAGACAGAAGGGGATGACAGTGAAGGAATACACTGAGGATTTTTATAGACTCAACATCAGATCAAGTCGTCATGAGAGTGATGATGAAAAGGTCACTAGATACACGAATGGATTGAGATATGAAATTCAATATGAGATGAACATGGTGACCATTAGAAATGTGGAAGATGCTTATCAAATTGCTTCAAAGGATGAAGTAAAGTTGGCCCGAAAGCAAGGTCAAAGGGGCAGAGGTATAAGTCCAAGAAGAGGCAAAGAAATTGCCCAAGAAAGAGTACAAAATCCCAAGGATGAAGAAAAGAAACCTCATAACCACCTAGAAAGGGGAGGAAGTTCACAAGGAGGACAATATGCTGATAGGAACACTTTTCCTCGAGCAAGAGGAAGAGGCAGAGGTGGTGAAATAAAGTGTTTTTTCTGTGGAAAGATAGGACACAAATATTTTGAATTTCCAGATAGAAAAAGAGATGGAGGAGGCGAATCTCACATTTCAAAAGTGCAGAGGCGAAATGTTGAGGCAGAAGATGCAGAAGGTGGAAGATCCTCAATGATGCAGAAATTTCTCTTGAAGCCAGAGAAGGAGGTAGAGAATCCAATCCAAAGGAACAGTTTGTTAAGAACTGCTTGCAATACCAAGGATAGGGTATGCAATTTGATAGTGGACAGTGGAAGTATAGATGATATAGTATCCACATAAATGGTGGAGAAGCTGGAATTGGAGACAGTTGCACATCCGAGCCCATACAAGGTCTCGTGGTTAGAAAAATGACATCAGGTAACAATCACTAAACAATGTTTAGTTGAATTTAAGATAGGGGGTTATAGATATGAGATCTTATGTGATGTTATTCCCATGGATTTCTGTCATCTTTTGTTGGGAAGACCATGGCAATATGAAAATAATGTTGTTCATGATGGGAGAAAGAACACATACACCTTGGGGAAGAATGGTAGGATGAATATGTTGTTGCCAATTGAAGACAAGAAGGTGAAAGGAGAAACGAGCAACACTATACTTCTCATGAGTGGGAAGGAACTTCTGGATGAAGTAAAGAAATAAGAAGAAATGTAGTTTGTTTTGGTAAGAAAACCTAGAGTCATCTTGACCAGTACCTCGATAGATGATCTACCTGAGGAAATTCAGGAAATGCTAGAGAATTTCGCTGATATAATGGTGGATGATTTACCTTGTTCATTGTCTCCCATCAAAAGGATAAGCCATCACATTGACCTTATACTAGGAGTGAGTTTACCAAACAAAGCAATGTATAGATTGACACCACATGAGAATGAAGAGGTTAAGAAGCAAGTCCAAGATTTGATGGACAAAGGGTTGATTAGAGAAAGCTTGAGTCCATGCGCTGTTCCAACAATGTTAAGTCCAAAGAAGGATGGATGATGGAGAATGTGTACAAACTTGAGGGATATAAACAAAATCACCATTAGGTATATATTTCCTTTACCGAGGATGGATGACTTGATGGATTGCTTGAGTGGAGCATAATTTTTTTCAAAAATTGATTTGAAAATCGGATATCATTAGATTAGGATGAGGGAAGGTGATGAATGGAAAACATCATTGAAGATGAATGAAGGGTTATATGAATGGGTTTTCATGCCATTTGATTTGACAAATGTACCAAGTACTTTTATGAGGTTGATGAACAAAGTCTTGAAATATTTCATTGGAAAATTTGTAATTGTGTATCTTGATGATATACCGATCTTCAGTAAGACCGAGGAGGAACATTTGAGACATTTAACTCTAGTGATGAGGTGGTTGCAGCAAGAGAAGTTGCTGATAAATCTGAAGAAGTCATCTTTCATGAAGAAAAAAATCATTTATTTGGGGTTTGTGATCTCTTCGAATGAGTTGAAGATGGATCATGAGAAGGCAAAAGCGATCAAAGAATGGCCATCACCAAGGAATATCTTTGAAGTTAGAAGATTCCATGCATCAACCAGTTTTTACAGGAATTTCATTATAAATTTTAGTGGGATTAATACACTAGTGATGGACACAGTTAATAAAAGACATACATCTTTTCATTGGACAGAGGAAGCAAAGAAAAGTTTCAAGTTTTTAAAGGATAATATAATTGGACAACCAATTTTGGTTTTGCCAGATTTCAGTAAAACATTTCAAGTGAGATGTGATGCAAGTGGATTTGCGATTGGGGTAGTCTCAAGTCAAGACAATAGGCCAGTTGCATACTTCAGTGAGAAACTGAATGATGCGAAGATGAAATATTCCATGTATGATAAAGAGTTTTATGCAATCATACATGTGTTGAAGAAATGGAGACATTACTTGGTTCCGAAAGAGTTTTTTTTGTACAGTGACAACCATGATTTACAATTCATAACCAGATAGGAAAAATTGAACCAAAAGCATGTGAAATGGGTTGAATTTATGCAAAACTTTACTTTTGTTATAAAGCACATTTCTAGAACTGTTAACAAGGTTGTTGATGCATTGAGCAGGAAATATTTGATTCTGCAGGAGTTTCGTGTGGAGACCTTAGGTTTTGATAGCCTTAAGGATATGTATAAGGATGATTCAGATTTCAGGGATGCTTATGAAGCATGTGAGAATCCTGTTCTAAGAGACAAAATCCAATGGATTGAATACTTAATTTAGGATGGATTATTATTCAAAGGAAATCAGTTGTGTATCTCGAAGAGTTCTATGAGAGAGAATCTTCTGAAGGAAAAACATAGTGGGGGATTGGCTGGACACTTCGGCCATGATAAGACATTCACGCAACTAAAAAATTTATATTATTGGCTAGGGATGAGGACGGATGTGAAGAGGTTTGTCAATAAATGTACAATTTTCCATCCTGCGAAGGGGAAAAGACATAATACAAGGTTGTATCAACCATTTCCAGTACCAGAGAAGCCATGGGATGCGGTAAGCATGAATTTTTTGTTAGGACTGCCAAAGACACAAAGAGGTTGTGATTCCATATTTGTGGTGGTCGATAGATTCTAAAAAATGGAACATTTCATTCCATGTCAGAAAACCAGTGATGCAACACACATTGCAAACCTATTTTTAAAAGAAGTTGTTCGACTTCATGGCTTACCCAAGAGTATTATTTCAGATCAAGATACCAAATTTGTTGGTCATTTCTAGAGGACACTATGGAAGAAGCTAGGGACAAGTTTATATTTTAGCTCAACATATCACCCTCATATGGATGGACAGACTGAGGTAGTAAATCAAAGTTTAGGGGACTTGTTGAGGAGTTTAGTAGCTGAACATCACAGTCAGTGGGATCAGATTCTACCACAAGTGGAGTTTTCATATAATGACTCACCTAATAGGAGCCCAATATAGAGCCCATTCCATATAATGTATGGAATGCAACCAAGACGAGTATCTGAGTTGAGAGACTTAGAGAAGCATGAGTTCATAAGTGCTAGAGCAAGGGATTTTGCAGTAGAGATGCAAGAGCTCCACAGTAAGATTAAAGAGCAGTTGCAATATTCTAACCAGGAATACAAGCGCAGAGAAGATCAACACCGAAGAGAGCTTAAGTTCAAAGTGGGAGAATTAGTCTTAGCACATCTAAGAAAGGAAAGATTCCCAAGGGGAATGTATAATAAGATGAAAATGAAAAATATAGGACCATGTAAAATCATAAAAAAATTTGAGGCAAATGCTTATTAGATAGAATTGCCAGATGGTGTGGGAATTTCACCTGTATTCAACATAGCAGACTTGTATCCTTACATAACAGATGAAGCATATGGGGAAGAGATTCAACAAGAAGTTTAGTGGGTCAAACAACTGCCTGTAGCTGAAAAGGCGTATATGGAAAAGATCATTGATCAGAGAGTTAGAAAGAAGACCCAAAGGAAGACCTATTTTGAATACTTGGTAAAGTGGAAAGGAAACCTGATTGAATATGCTAGTTGGGAAAGAGAGGCAAAGATCCAGAAACATGGACAGATGGTGCAGGATGTCATGAACAAGAGTTCATGAATTTTTTAGCCAGAGCAGTATGATGCAGGAGCATCATAAGCAAGATAGCAAGGCAAACATAAAAGTGAAAGGACAACTAGATATGCCCCAGCAGACATTTTGAGAACATTTTGAATTCAAAAGGATGAAGAATTAATGTAATATCTAGAAGGGATATGTTTTCATTTATATTTTGGATATTGTAACATAGATCTTGAGCGGTTGCTCTCATCTGTTTTTTGGAGGAATTTATTGTAATAAATGTAAAGTAGTTGTAGAATTTATTTTGATTTGATAGAATAGAGCTATAGGAGGGAACACTCTATAAAGATCCCTCGTAGGTATTGTAATGTATTCATATTATTCTCAAGAGGAAAAGTAGAAGCCGAGAAGCAAGAAGAATAAGAGAGCAGAGAAAAGTAGATTATAGAGGATTGTATAAGTTTCTATTGAATCCGTGTACAGAGGAACTTGAGTTAATATAAGAATGCTTTGACTCAATTTAATGACGTTGTGATGAATATTGTTTGCATCTATTGAATGGTGTGTTACAGTTTTCTTATATGCTCTGCTATGTATTTGTTTCAATGCTATGTGTGTATGTATGATTTCATGTTGAATGTATGAAGTCTGTGAGAGGGAGAGTATGAGTTTCAATTGTTTCTCATCCTAATAATTGCTGCAAGGAGTGCAACTAAGGTCCACAGGGAGTGCGTTGACTAGATTTTGAGTTTCACCTCATAAAAGCTTAGGAGAGAGACCGTTGTTCTCATACCAGTAGAAGTGCAAGTGTAGCATAGATCTGTGCAAGGTGTGCACAGGCGGGTTGAAGTCTTAGAATTTTCCAACCTAGGGATTGGTTGAAGAGATACTTTCTCAAGGAGTTCAGAGAATGGAGAGTTTAGATAATCTGAGATTATTGTGAAGTCGCAAGGAGTGCAGGCATAATCCCTTGAATTCTTTGAGTTTGTAGGAAGAACCAAGCTCAGGAGGGATAGAGACTTCCAAGAGATTGAAGGGAAGATGAGGGTTGAAGTCACCTCAAAAAAATCAAGATGAAGAAAAGGAGGTGCTGAGTTGTTTGGCTAGGAGTATCGAGAACTCGAACAGACGGTTGAAATTCTCAAAGGGAGAACCATTGATTCACCGCAAACTGTTAGATCCAGTGGGTAAGTGGAGAAGTTAAGGCTAAGTGTTTGTGACCACTCATAATCTTAGGAGGAATAGTCACCATTAGATCTAGATCAAGGAGAGTTGTTGATCTTCTAATTTTGAATTTCGGCACTTCGGGAGTTAGAGTGTGGAGAAAGTCATGACTTGGAGATCTCGTAAGTTGCAAAATCTCGATACGCAAAATTTCGACATAATTTGGACCATCATATCGTGGGAAGCTCAGAGCCGTCGATCTAAGGAGAAAAAGTCATGATTTTAGACTTCAGGAAAGGGAGAAAAGGTTGTATCGCGAACTCACGAGTCACGAAATCCTGATATGCTCGGAGGTGGACCCTAGAACGTGACTGAGGTCACATGGTTGAAGCATAAGGGGGGATCTAGTTAAAGATCTGTTAGCACATTTCAGGGTTTTGGGAGTCAAAGGAGTCAGAGGGACTCACAACATAAATTGTGAAGTCATGAAACCTGAAACACCTTTTCGGGTAAAGGTTGTGGTCACGTCAGTTGGTTAAGTGGAGAGGAGGTTTGCGCCTTGTGCTTGTTCGCCCATGCATAAACCCTAAAAGGAACTGTGGTTATATGTGTGAAGGTTCCTGTGGGAACTAAAGAGCCATTCCGACTCAAGAGAATAGAATGATCCAAGACTGGGAGGTCATGCAGAGCCTGCTAAGGTAGGGGTCCTGCGTCACTTATATTCTCTGTTATGCATTTGTTTCAATGTTGTGTATGTATGCGATTTCATGTTGAATGTATGAAGTCTGTGAGAGGAGTATAAGTTTCAATTGTTTCTCTTCGTGATAATTCCTGCAAGGAGTGCAGTGAGAGTCCGCAAGGAGTGCATTGACAAGATTCTGAGTTTAACCTCAGAAAAGCTCAGGAGAGATAGCGTTAAATTATACCAGTAGGAGTGCAAGTATATCACAAAGCCGTGCAAGGTGTGCACAGACTAAGGAGAGTCTTATAATTTTCCAACCCAAGTGAGTGGTTGAAGAACTTTTGTCGCAAAGAGAGCACAAAGTTGGATTTGTTAGATAATCAGAGGTTTTCGTGAAGGCTGCAAGGAGTGTGCGCGAGATTCTTTAGAATCCAAAAATTTGTAGCAAGAATCAAGCTCAAGAAGGATAGAGACTTGTAAGAGTTGAGAGGAAGTACGAGGGTCAAAATCATCTCGTGGAAACAATCTCATAAGGGTTGACACTGGTTTATTTGGCCAGGAGCCATTTAGAGCCCAGACGGATGGTAGAAATCCTCGGAAGGAGAAGCGTCGATATCTATGTGTCATTGGATGCAGTAAATCTGCGAGGAGGATAAGGGATGAGAGTCATTCAACACTCAAAATATCAGGATAGATAGTAAGTCATCGATCTAAGGGAATATCAAACCGTTGATTCCTTTCATGGGAACGAGAAATCAGGAATCAGTAGCTAGAAGGGAGAAGGAATTCAACTTCCAAAGTCGTGAACCGTGAAGTTTCGATTCACGAAAAGAGGATCTGGACTGTTGAATCATGGGAGTCTTGGACCGTTGATATGAGGTAAGTGAAGTTGGGAGTTCAGACCTCGAGTGAAGGGAGGAGGGATACTTCGTGAGTTCCCAATATGTGAAGTCCCATAGCACTTGGAAGCTGGGCCCCAGGACATAACTGAAGGTCACATCGGTGGAGAATGGGATAAAGAGCTACTGCTTGATAGAATCCTAACTTGGAGTTTGGGAGTTCGACAGTAGAGAGAGTTGGGGTGACTCACAATAGAGTACCCTAGGCTGCGAAGTGTGAAGAAAATTTTGGTTAGGCTTGTGGTCACCGTCGATGGTCGCGTGATGGGAGCTTGCACCTAGTACTTGTTTGCGCGGGCAGAGTTTGTAAAAGGGACCTGTGGTTTTTATGTGTTGAATGTTCTGGTGGTGACAAAGGAGCCATTTCGTCTCAGAGGAGTTCAAAGAATCATAGACTGGAAGGTCAAAAAAACCTGTCGAGGTAGGGGTTTTGCATCATAAAACCCATAAAATTCATTGAGAATGCTTGCCAACACATAGATTTGGAAAGGACAAATCACATTGTTGGGTGAATTCGTTTTTAGGAGGAGACTTAATTCATGATGAATTGCCAAGGAAAATGCATAGATAAAAATAAAGAAATCACAGAGCCATTAGAGATAAGATCACAGGGACAATTTGATGAGTGAATAGGAAGCAAAAAAATATATACAAAATGATAAATTTTGCTAAGAAAAAATAAAAATGAATCGCTAGTAAAAAGTAGAAAATCGCCCAGTAGAAAAAGGGAAAACACAGAGAACAAAATTCGCTGAGGCTATAAAATCCACTAAAAATTTGTAGAGGGTACATCTGTAATGGAAACGCTGAAGGGAAAAGGACATCTAGCATAATCATTTTTAATATAATTACATCTTACAAAAATTGCCTGGACCATCAATATTCTAGATACATCTCACAAAAAAAAAATGCCACAACCAAAGTTCGTTCAACGAAGTTTAAATGTTTTACATCTTAAATCTGAATACAATACAATACTCAATAAATACCATAGATGATGACAAGAAGTGGAAGATGTTCTACCACACTTGCACTCTGTCTAGCTCCCCACTTGCTAACCTTGAATACTTCACGAGTACCTCCCATCCAACACTAGGGGTACTCTTCTTCAACCTCAGCCCCCCAAGCCGTAGAGGGGCCACACACAATCATAATCAAGATACTTTAGCTCCCAACTTTCCTCGCAAGGTAGAGATAACACTCTCTCTCTTGAGCTGGGTGTCCCAAATCTCACAAGTAAAACCAGTTAGAATTTTTGCATCATAACCTTACTCATAACCCGTGATATCCTTTCCTCCTCTCAACCATTTGTTTTATGAAATTTTTCTTAGTGACAACTTTCCATTTTCACATTTAATTTGTTTATTTAATAATTTAATTATGAATTATCCCCCCCATACACTTGTCACATGTTCCCTTAGTTGCATCAATAAATCCACCATTTAATTTAATTAAATGTAAATTTCCCTCACACATCGTAAAAGTGCTCCTAAAATCACTCCCAGTGTTCCTTTATTACCTTTATTTCCTATTTACGGCTGACGCCTTTCTAAAACTGAGTTGAGTTAAAGTAGGAATGTTCTCTAGTTAGACTAGACTTAGATACCTTTCTATGCTTACACTTTCTTGTTCGCTTTATTCCTTTCTTATTTTAATTTATAATTTTGGTATTTACTTTCACAATGTGTATTAATTCACTCTTTATATTTGTTTTATTTTTGATTTCTTAAGTTGATTTACTTCACCCCTCATTATTTCATTACAAAATTAGCTTTTAGTCTTCTCACTAATCTTAGAATTAGGTTTAGTTAAATTTTATTTGCATGAGCTTAGACCCGTAGGGATTATGCTTAATAAATTAATTCTTTAGTTAATTAATTAATCAATTAATTAATTCGACAAGTGCTCAAGATTTTAAGGTTTAACATTTGCTCGAATTTTCTAGGCCACCTAGATTCATTGACTCATTTTTTTATATTGTGATGTTCCCTTCAAGATTCACTCCATGCTCTAAGGGTGCCACTCACATTTGATTCAAATTTTAATTATGGAACATGCCCTTCAATACACACTACATGCTCCAAGGGTGCCACTCACCTTGGAGTCAATAATCCATTCTGGTGACCTTGTGAGAGGCTAAGGGCCTCTAAGGAATAAGGATCCTTCCTTATTGCATGCCCCTTACAATCTTCGTGAGCGATTTTCTCAGTCCGCCCTCATGACATCATGGATCTCTCGAACTAGGTAATTGTTAACCTACAATTTGAGCCACGGTGGGAGTGCTAGTAGGTTGTGACAGGGCTACTGCCACACCTCTCCCTCAATATTTGATTTTTGTGCATGGCCCCTTTACTCCTTATGTGAGTCTGGTTAGCAAACAATTTTCAACCTGCATCCATCAACGAAACATTGTCATTGATCCATAAACAACATCATAATATACCCGATCATATGTCACATATGCATAAATACAAATATATGAACCAATACAGTCCACTCCCTGACTCGATCCAGAGTCCAAGGATGTCCATTGATTCCATCAACATCCACAATATGTCAAGTGTCCTTCAAACTCGGGGGAAACTCATCAATAGCATCTGCCAATACATAGATATCCAATAACATAACATCGAATCCATCAACATCATCATAAGAATGCACAAGAGAAACATACAACATATACTAAAACCAAATCACTTGCACGCAAGTGTCCTCAAAGAATAAGTAAATAACATGTGCTCACAAGAGAGGGATGTTACATACACCCCCTCTTGTTTTAAACTTTTTCCTGAAGTTTCACAGTATGTAAATGCAGTAAATAAAGCATGTGACAAGATCTAAATGTCTAACAATCAAACAAATATGGAAACTACTGGCGCATATCATATGCATCCTCCTAGGTATCCGAGTGTGGAATATAACAGTCCCACTGAATGTTGACCTGATTGACTGTTCGACACCACAGTTTTCGAATGTGATGGTCCAAAATGTGGATTGGCTCCATAGTGAGGGAACCCTCATCCAACACCTACAAGAAAATCATGTCAATCACATGTGTAGGATCACTAACATAATGTCTGAAAATAGATACATGAAAAACATCGTGCATACACCTCAAAGAATTAGGAAAGGCTAGTCGATAGGCTATGATCCCTTTCTTTTCCACAACTTCAAGAGGTCCCACAAACCTAGGAGAGAACTTATCACCCTTTCCAAACTTGATCGAACTCTTATGTGGTTTCACCCGCAAGAAGACTCGATCACCAACTTCATAACTACGGTCAACGTGATGCGCATCGACATAAATTTTATGTCGATCTTACGCTTCTTTAATCCCTTGTTTTATCATTTTCATTTTCTCTTCCATTTCTTGGATCTCTTCTGGTCCTACCAGGACCCTATCCTGAATCCTATCCCAACTCAAAGGTTCCCAACACAGTAGCCTGTAAAGAAGCTCAAATGGAAACATCTTAATGGTGCTTTGATAGTTGTTGTACATAAACTCTACTAGTGGCAATAACTCTTCCCAATGTTTCTATTGGTCCATCACGTACATATGCAACATGTCCTCCAAGGTTTGGTTTGTTCTTTCTTTCTTCCCTTCTGTCTCCAAGTGATATGTTGTACTAAAGTTAAGTTGGGTTCTCAAGGCCTCTTGGAAACTAGTCCAAAATTGTCCTCTAAACACTTATCCTCGATCAGATATGATCCATTTAGGTACTCCATGCAATCTCACAATCTCGCTGATAAAAACTCTAGCTATGTCTAGTTCCTGATACATCGTATGCATAGGGATAAAATGTGCACTCTTCATCAGAGTGTCTACTACCATGAAAAATCGAGTCATGCCTCCTTGCCATCAATGTAAATCCAACAATAAAGTACATAGAAATGACCTCCCATTTCAATTCTAGAATAGCGTGTGGTTGTATTAATCCAACCAGATGTCTATATTTAGCCTTCACTTGCTGACATTCTAGACATATTGCCACCTAGTTGACTATGTCCGCCTTCATTCCCTTTTAGAAAAATAAGGGCTTGATGTATTCCCTCATCTCCGTGACTCCTGGATGATCCATGTACACTTCTCTATGAGCTTCACTTAATATCAAACTTCTCAATTCATCATTAGGTGGTACATAAATATGATTATTCTACCTCATCAATCTGTCATTGTCCAAAGTATAACCTTCAAACCTAGGTACCAACATGGCGTCTCGTTCGATATTTTCCTTAATCTCTTTATACTAGTCATCGTCACACTGTATATTTAGACTCTTTTCTCGAGAATATTCGTTAGAAGAGTTATCACCGAAAATACGTGCAGTCTTTGACTCAACATATCTTCCACTCTTTTCATTGTTTCTTTTATGTAGGTAATCTAAAAATAGTACTCTCTAAGCAATTCTGACTAATGCCTTTGTCGTGCGTTGAAGTCACTTTGCGTAAAAATGTGTTGCAAACCACAATGGTCTATTTTCATTTCAAATTTCCATCCATTCAGGTAGTGTCTTGACACTCTCAGGGCATACACCATGGCTAAAAAATCCAAATTGTACATCACTTAGTTCTCCTAATGATTTTTTAATTTCCTAGAGATGTAAGCGATCACTTGACTGTCTTGCATCAAGACTCCGCTTAAGCCTTCCTTGGATGAATCTGTGCATACCAAGAAGTCCTCATTCATGTCGGGGAATTTTGGTATCGGTGTTGTCATCAACCACTCCTTGAGCCTTCAAAATGCTTCCATGCATTTCTCGGTACATACAAACTTCTTTTTTTTCTTCTACAATTGCATGATCGGATTTGCCACCTTCGAAAAACCTTTGATGAACCATCGATAATATCCCACTAAACCCATAAAGCTATGTACTTTTGGTACATTCGTTGGCGCAATACATTCCATAATAGCCTCTACCTTCACTGGATCCACAACGATTCCTTTGCCGGAGATAACATTCCCCAAATAATGAATCCTCAATTGATAAAAAAGAGCATTTCGACAGTTTCCCGTATAATTTGTTCTCTTGTAAAAATTGTAGTACCAAGCACAAATGTTCTTCATGTTCTTTCATTTCTCAAGAATATATCAATATGTAGTCAATGAATACTTGAACAAACTTGTCCAATTATTTGCAGAACACCCCATTCATCAAGCTCATGAATACCCCTTGGGTGTTTGTCAGTTCAAATGGTAAAATCATAATGCCTGAACCTCATCTTTAATGTGGTATTAGGAATGTATACCTCTTTGATCTGTAATTGGTGATATCCTAATCTCAAATCAATCTTTGAAAACACTGTCATGCCTTTCATTTGGTCAAACAATTAATCTATTCTTGGCAATAGATACTGGTTCTTGATCGTTTCCTTGTTCAATTGACACTAGTAAATGCATAGTCTCCATGACCCATCCTTCTTCCATATTAAAATAACAAAAACACCCCAAGGTGACATGCTTGGACGTATAATTCCTAGGTCCAACAACTCTTTCAGTTGCATTTTTAAATCCTGTAACTTAGGGGTTGACATCCGATAAGTCATTCTTGCTATCGGTTCAGTTCCAGGTTTTAATTCGATGGTAAATTCCAGCTCTCTTTCAGGCGAAAAACTTGGTAACTCTTCTGGGAAGATGTCTACAAACTCTCGTATTACCGGAAGGTTTTCTAATCCTTCCGCCATGCCCTTTTCATTCATCACTAATATTTCATATAGATTTCATCCCTTGCACATGCTCTTCTGTAGCTATAGGGAAGAAATGAACCTTAGGGAAACTCCTTGGTTTCTTCCTACAATCACTCGTCTCTGTCTATCATCATCGGTCAAAGTCAACCATTTCGTCTTACAGTTGAGTATCGCACCATGTGATTCCAACCAGTCCATATGGATCATGACATCATAAGATCCTAATATCATGACATACATGTTGTCCTTCTTTAAAAAATCTCCCAAGTTGAGGCTACAGTCCGTAACCTTTCCTCCAATGTTTTTCTTGGCTCCTGAAGCCATTTCCACATAGCTAAACTCATCTTGTTTGATTTCCTTTACCTTAATTATTTTTAGCATTGCACGAGAAATAAAGATCTCTGTAGCACTGAGATATATAAAAATAATAAAGTTCTGGTCATCGATGGTACCTGACATCTCGAGCATAGTATAATGATGCTCGGCCTGGCGGTTATTCACCACTGCATGAATCTGGTGGACCTTTCCCAAATCTTCAATTTTAGAGTGTGTGGATGACCCCACTACTCTGGCCCTCTCAACCAGATATTCACACTGGTAATGTGGCTCTCCACATGTCCAACATCCAGTCTTTGGTCCAGTACTCCTGGTCCTCAAAGTATAAGTTGCAAGCCCATCAACCTAAAACTCTAATTTTTTCTGCTAAACATGCCTAAACTGCTATTGTTGTGGACGATGATGTTGGTGGTGTTGTGGTCCTCTGCTGAAAAGGCACCAATAGTTGTGGTGTCATGAGCATGGATCCTCTCGGAGTACCCCAAAACCCTGATGAGTTTCTAGCTAGTGTCTAATGCTGCTGTGCACCTGATGTCGCCTATCCTATCAGTCTCATAGCAGTCCTACTCTGACCCCCGCTGATCATCTCTTCCTTAGTTATGAGGGCCTTATGGACTGCATGGTCCAACATCTAAGGAATTAGGATCCCCACTTTTTCATGAATGGTGATGTTAAGGATGAACATAAACTTGTTGATCTTGAGATTCTCGATGTTCAAATGTGGAGCATACCTAAAAAGATCCATGAATCGGGCCTCATACTCGGGCACCATCCGACCACCCTGTTGGAAGGTGTTGAACTCATTGAGTTGGTGCTCAATGAATTCTTCTGACTAATACCTCTCCCGTAATTTCTCCTCGAGCAGTTCCCATGACAAGTCTTCGATGACCATGTTTAGTTTTTGCAGGAGCGTCTTCCACCATAGAAGAGTGTTCCCCTTCAACTAAAATACCACCATGTATAATTTCATGTTGGAGGTGTAGTCATGAAGTGTGAAGCACATCGCCATGTTCTCCAACCATGCCTCAGCGGCTGCACTGTCCTTGGCACTCAAGAACTTGGGAAACTTGACCTTCTCGATTTCTCTGTGAATGCTACCAGTACCGACTGGGGCACGCTATGGACCCTCAGGGGGTACAGGCACCCTGGCCTCATCTCTATCAAAACAGTTAATCAAGGCCTCTGACATCCTATGGAAGGACCTCATCAACCCAACCACATCCCCCACAACAATATGCTCTTATCCAATGACTTGGTATTCTCCTTAGGGGTTATACCCCTTTGGTGTGGATGCTAATGGAGGGGTCATGGATCTTCCCCTAGAACCATGTCGTTTTCCTCCACGATGTCCTCTAACCTTGACTACCTGCAGGGACACAATTCAATTTAATTAGTGATAAATTATTTATCAAGTATTTAATACAGTGGAAGGTGTAATGATCCCAAGTTGCGGGGTTGAACCTCGCTCTTATACCATATGTAATGACCCTTCCATTAAGACTAGGAAAAGCGAAGAACAATAGGTATTTTTTTTTTTTTTGCATAAACAATTTAACATCAACACACAATCACAACAACACCTAATCAATGACATCATAATAAAATAATTACAAGTGACTCACCATCGTAATCCATAACGATGTAACCAACGTATCAATAAAAATTAGTAACGACACATAATTAACACATCATCGTATTTAAATAATGATACATAATCAACAAACATCATGAATGACGACATCAGATCAAGTCATCACGATCAACTAAAATCCTCAATACTTTTAAATCACTCAAATTATAACATAAAGATAATCATTAGATAACACAAGGATAACATGAGATAATATAACAATGACATAAGATAACATAAGATTACATAAAGATACTACCTGACCAACCTACCTTGCAAGGTTAGGATCTCCAAGACACATAAGCAATGCTCAAACCCAAGATTCATCCGATTGATTTTGATAATTTAAGGTATCAGGGTTGGCGATTATTCTGTGGAACAAGGAGGTGTCTACATCCCACTAACACCATCAAGTCCAAACCAACTAGCTATATCATCAACATCAACGATAATCAATGACACAATAATTTACTAATAACCAATTGCACATCACATAAATTCCAAGGCGCATGAGAATTTTAATTACTAAATCTATCATATAATGAAATAAGATAAGGCACAATGTAATCAACTTTATTTATTTTCATGACACAAAAGAAAACATTTAATTTACTCCAAGGCATGAAATTAATCAATTACTGAAGTCAACCATAAATCAACATTATTCCAAGGTGCACACATGATCTAAATACTGAATTAAACATAAATCAACAACATTACCATGCGTGCAATTAATCTAAACACCTAGAAAATCACACATCAACATTGTTAAAATGTGCACGAGTAATTTAGAAAGTGTAAACCTTCATGCGTCATCAATGTCCATTAAGCAACACAATCTAACTACTAACACTCATGCATCAATGGTACTTAAAAGTGCAAGGTAAGCTAATCACTTTATCATTCAAGTCAATCATAAACCATGGCGTAATATAGTTATCAATTAAACTTTGAGGCACAAAAAATAATATAATCTATTAATTTCAGGGCGCATGAGAATAAATAGTTTTATTCCATGTCGCAAGTAAGCAATCATTCAACCAATCATACATCACATTAAATCCGTGGCAGAAGTAAACTAAACACATAACCATCAGTTCTTCATTGCGAAAGAGAATATAAATATAGTCTTAATGTAGTTCAAAGTGTCTCTAATAGGTGCTATGGTATACTATAAAAATTATATAATTCTTTTTCATTCATTTTAGAACATCAACAACACAAGTTAGAACCTCTTAAAGATTGACTTTAATATGGTGGTGCACTTTGAAGATGGTTAAACATAACTCTAGAGATCAACTAAAGTATTTTCCATTAAAACCATAAATAAAAAAGGAAGGTATACAGTTAAAATGTTTCCAAATTATATGTGTGCAATAATTCATTAATCTAAGCCTTAAAGTGAGAAGTGCACATTGAGAAACATTTTCTATTATTGGGAGCTTAAGGATAGGAAATGGAAAGTGTAATTAATTTTTAGGATACTGAATTAAAACCAATGAATTATTCAAACTCATCTACTACAATAAATTACACTTATATCATTAACCACTTAACCATTCAGTTTGTATGCACAGGTCACATCCTTTAAAAAAAAAAAACTCTATGATCCAAGTGGATATCAGTGGCCACCCACCTTTTCCGACTGACTCAAAACAATTTTCTGGCAATTTTGGCAATTTACTATTTTTAGCAGGTTTTAACTTTCGGGGCCATTTTGAGGGCCTAAATTAATTTTTTTTGAGATAGAGGTTCTCAATGATATCCAAAGGCATTATTGATCCCCCCAAATGAATCTCCTCGACGATACCTTTCCAACGAGCTATCACACGCCTAAAACGAAGATCGTATGCAAAAGTTACGACCCCGGGAAGTTGATGTACTAACTTACCCAAACGGGGCCCACATGACTTTTGGCGCTTCATCTCCTAGGGTTAGGTTTTTGGATGTCTATGAATTTGGGCATTCTCATCTATTGTAAAAAGGCCTCTAGAGCCTCACTGTAATGATCTTCTCAAGGATGCGAGTAGCAGCCACATCTCTTCTCAGAGATAAGCTACCAACGCCCTAGCTAGTTTATTTCCATTCTGTCTGTAAGCATATTTCAGTCATTTATTATTAATGAAATGAAGTCTTATGTTCGTTGCATCTCTGCGTTTATGTGTATTTCTGTATTTCATTGTGTTCCTAGATAAATCCGGATTAGTGGTATCATAGCGGTCTACTCATTCTCAATCCTTCTTTGCATGTCCCCAACGAGATCGGAGTATAAGGAGTTGAGGCTCGATTTGGTTGAACCTTTGCAAGATCAGCCTCGCAAACCCTGACGACCACCCATGGGGGAAGAAAAGAAAGATGAGGGAGCATGAGATCCTATCAAAATGTTTCTCGAGGAGGCCCTCTAGAAACAAAGGAATGCGATGATGGACAACTTTGCCCAGATTCTTCAACAGATTCCGACTGGCAGTGCATCGAAGTCTAGAAGCCACTCTGGAGGTGCCACTCCTTCTAAGGTACAAGTAAACTTTGAAATTCCCATATTTGACGGCCAAATAGATGCAGATTCCATAGGTAGATGGTTGAATCTGTTAGAAGGATATTTATCGGTTCATGACTTTTTCAATCGAGAAAAGATTATTTTCGCACTCCTCAAAGTCGCCCCCCATGTCAAGGACTGGTGGGAAACCTACTCGGAGCAAGAGAGCGAGGGAGAACCCTCTTTGTTCTTAGACGCAACCACTTGGAATTCTTTTCGAGATGCCATCAAGGAACAATATTATCCCGTGGGGAGCTATGAGGACAAATACATACAATGGACTACGTTGCGGCAGCAAAGGGACCAAGATGTGCATGAGATGACGAATCTGTTTCATACCCTA
>ML791806.1:188111-211298 GCA_009831015.1 Picea engelmannii
GCCAACTCCTTCACCAAGGCAAATGGCTCACTAGGGACCAAGTTCAACAGAAGTTTCCTCATCTCATGGAAGAACTCAAAGCAATGGAGACCATTGCTTCCTAAGGAGGGAGGATTGATCCAGGTGGATATTGGTGGCCACCCACATTTTCTGACTGGCTCAAAACAATTTTCTGGCAATTTTGACAATTTACTATTTTTAGCAGGTTTTAACTTCCGGGGCCATTTTGAGGGCCTAAATGAAGGTTTTTTGAGATCGAAGTTCTTAAAGATAGCCAAAGGCATTATTGAGCCCCCAAAATGAATCTCCTCGATGATACCTTTCCAACGAGCTATCACACGCCTAAAACGAAGATCGTATGCAAAAGTTACGACCCCGGGAAGTTGATGTACTAACTTACCCAAATGGGGCCCACATGACTTTTGGCGCTTCATCTCCTAGGGTTAGGTTTTTGGATGTCTACGACTTTTGGCATTCTTGTCTATTGTAAAAAGACTTCTAGAGCCTCACTGTAATGATCTTCTCACGGATGTGAGTAGCAGCCACATCTCTTCTCCGAGATAAGCTATCAGCGCCCTCGCTAGTTTATTTCCATTTTGTCTGTAAGCATATTTCAGTCATTTGTTATTAATGAAATGAAGTATTATGTCCGCTGCATCTCTGCGTTTATGTGTATTTCTGTATTTCATTGTGTTCCTACATAAATCCGGATCATGCTATGGGAAAGTATTCTTACCACCCAATGCAAATATAAATGAGGAACAAGTCTAGGCAAGGAATCGAACGTCGAGTGGGTAGTTTCCCGCCCACACAAAGATAATAAAGGAAGGGAAAAATGCAGGGATCTAGCACCCACACTCTCGCAAATATTGCATGTTAGTCTCAGATATTTGGAAGGGAAAAACACAGGGATCTAGCCCCCATAATCTCACAAATATTGCATGCTAACATCAGAGATTTGGAAGGGAAAAAAACAGGGATAAAACCACCCAGAAGCTCGTAGAGTTTTCATGCTAAGCACAGTGTTTTGGAAAAGAAAATCATAGGGGTAAGCACCCATAAATTCGCAGAGATTGAAGTAATAAATAGTTGATTAAATCCAAGTAAATTTCTTTGAGTATAACCAAGTAAAATCGTCGAGTAAACAAAGTAAAATCGCTGAGTATAACCAAGTAAATTCACTGAGTAAACCAAGTAAAATTTGCTGAGTAAACCAAGTAAAATCGCCGAGTGTTAAGACAATAAAAAAATTGAGTGTTAAAGGAAAATCACTGAGTGTTAAGACAGTAAAAAATATGGTTGTTAAAGGAAAAGTCAATGAGTGTTAAGACAATAAAAAAACTGAGTGTTAATGGAAAAATCAGAGAGTATTAAGATAGTAAAAACGTTGAGTTTTAAAGAAAAAATCGTTGAGTGTTAAGATAGTAAAAATGCTGAGGGTTAAGTGGAAATATGTTGAGTAAGGAGTTGGTAAAATCGATGTGATAAAGTTCCCAAAAATTAGCAGGGAATACATTTCCAATACAGAGATTTGGAAGGAAGAAAAAATGAAAGGATATAACACCCATAAAATTCACTGAGAATGCTTGCCAACACATAGATCTGAAAAGGACAAGTCACATTGTCGGGCGAATTTGTTTTTAGGGGCAGAGATAATTCATGATCAATTGCCAAGGAAAACTCATAGATAAGAAGAAAGAAATTGCAGATCCATTAGAGGTAAGATCATAAGGACAATTCGTTGGGTGAATATGAAGAAAATGTAGAGATACACAATGATAAATTTCACTGAGAAAAAAAAATGAATCATTGGTAAAAGGTAGCAAATCACCCAGTTGAAAAAGGGAAAAAGCAGAGACCAAATTCGTTGAGGCTATAAAATCCACTAAAACTTTGCAGAGGGTACATATGTAATGGAAACGTTGAAGGGAAAAGGACATATGGCATAATCATTATAAATCTAATTACATCTTACCAAAATTTCCTGGATAATCAATATTCTAGATACATCTCATAGAAAAATAAATGCAACAATCAAAGTTCATTCAGCGAAGTTTAAATATTTTACATCTTAAATTTGAATACAATACATACTCAATAAATACTATAGCCGACAATGAGAAGTTGAAGATGTTCTCCTGTGCTTGTGCTCCATCCAACTCCTTGCTTGCTAATTGTGAATACTTCACCGGTACCTTCCAGCCAATGCTAGGGGTACTCTTCTCCCCCCTTAGCCCCACGAGCTGTAAGGGGGCCACAAAAAAAAAAACTAGAACACTCTAGCTCCGAGCTCGCCTCACAAGGTAGAGCTACCACGCTCTCTCTCTCTCAAGCTAGGTTTCCAAACTCTCATAGGTAAAACCCATCATAATTTCTGCAACATAACCTTATTCATAACCCATGATCCCCTTTCCTCCTTTGAGCCATTTTTTTTATAGATTTTTCTTAGTGACAACTTTCCATTTGCACATTTAATTTGTTTTTTTAATAATTTAATTAGGAATTATCCCCCCATACACTTTTCACCCGTTCCCTTAGTTTCACCAATAAATCCACCATTTAATTTAATTAAATGTCAATTTTCCTCACCCATCCTAAAAATGCTCCTAAAATCACTCCTAATTGTCCCTTTATTACCTTTATTTCCCATTTTTGATTCACGTCTTTCTAAAACATAGTTGAGTTGAAGTAGGAATGTGCTCTAGTTAGACTAGACTTAGATACCTTTCTATGCTTACACATTCTTGTTCGTTTTATTCCTTTCTTATTTTAATTTCTATTTTTGGTATTTAGTTGCACAATGTGTATTAATTCACTCTTTAGATTTGTTTTATTTTTATTGATTTCTTAAGTTGATTTAATTCACCCCTCATTATTTAATTACAAAATTATCTTTTAGTCTTCTCATTAATCTTAGACTTAGGCTTAGTTACATTTTGTTTCCACGAGCTTAGACCCTTAGGGATTATTATTAATAAATTCATTTTTTAGTTAATTAATTAATCAAATAATTAATTCGCCAAGTGCTCGAGATTTTAAGGTTTAACATTCACTCAAATTTTCTAGTCCACCTAGATTCATTGACTCATTTTTTTATAGTGCAACATGCCCTTCAAGATGCACTCCGCGCTCCAAGGGTGCCATTCACCTTTGATTAAAATTTTAATTACGCGTCGTGCCCTTGAAGACACACTATGTGCTCCAAGGGTGCCACTCACCTTTGAGTGGTTTTGGTAGTTTTCCAACCCTTGCAGTCAATACTCCATTTAGGCGACCTTGTGAGAGACTAAGGGCCTCTAAGGAATAAGGACCTTGCCTTATTTCACAATCCTTAGAATCTCCGTGAGGGATTCTCTCAGTCTAGTCTGTCCACATGACATCGTGTATCTCTCGAACTATGTAATCATTAACCTACAATTCGAGCCATGGAGAGAGTGATAGTAGGTTGTGACAGGGATGTTTCCACACCTCTCCCTCAATATCTGGTTACTTTGCATGGCCCCTTTACTCCTTATGTGAGTCTGGTTAGCAAGCAATTGTCATCCTGCATCCATCAATGAAACATTGTCATTGATCCATAAAAAACATGATAATATACTTGATCATATGTCACATAATCATAAATAAAAATACCCAAACCAATATAGTCCACTCCCTGACTCGATCCAGAGTCTAAGGAGGTCCATTGATGCCATCAACATCCTCAATCTTTCAAGTGTCCTGAACACATAGGGGAAACTCATCAATATAATCTGAAAATACATAGATATCCAATAACATAACATCAAATCCATCAACATGATCATAAGAATCCACTAGCGAAACAAACAACATATACTAAAATCGGATCACTTGCATGCAAGTGTCCTCAAATAATAAGTCAATAACATGTGCTCGCAAGAGCGAGATGTTACAGTACTCCATCTGTTACATATTCCTAACCAAAAATGGAAATAAATCTCCATGGATTTCATTGAATGATTACCCATATCAGAAGGAAAAGATAAAATTTTAGTGGTAGTCTACAGACTAACCAAATATGCACATTTTATGGGAGTAATGAAAACAGACTCTTCAAAACAAATAGATGAAGTCTTCTGTAAAAAAATTTATAAATTACATGGCTTTCCCAAGGTGATCGTTAGTGATAGAGATGCAAAGTTTAAAGGAAAATTTTGGAGAGAGTTTTACAAACAAATTGGGACCTCTCTTAATATGAGTTGAGCTTACCACCCTCGAACAAATGGTCAAACATAAATTGTCAACAAATTCTTAGAAACCTACCTTTGTTGCTTCATCACTGATAAGAAAACTAAATGGCTTCAATGGTTGTACCTCACTGACACCATTTCAAGCTCTTTATGACACCATTTCAAATGACACATAGACTAAAATGACACCATTTCAATCTCTTTATGGATATCAACAACCATCTTGGAAAGAAGTAGCCACAAATCAAACAAAAGTTGCATCATTAAAAGATCATTTAGATGAAAGTAAAAAAGGTGTTCAAATACTTAAGGAAAACTTAGCAACCACAAGAAACAAAATGAAGCAACAAGTTGACCAACACCGAGAATTCGAAGTTGGAGAATGGGTATTTGTAAGACTTCAACCCTACAAACATTTAGCAACCACAAGAAACAAAATGAAGCAACAAGTTGACCAACACCGAACAGAAAGAGAATTCGAAGTTGGAGAATGGGTATTTGTAAGACTTCAACCCTACAAACATTTATCTCTTAAACACCAAGGAAAGAATAAATTGGCTTCAAAGTTTTATGGACCATATAAAATTAACAAAAAAATCACTCACATAGCGTATGGCTTGGAATTACCAATAAAAGTCATATCCACAACATTTTTCATCATGTCATAAAAGAGTCTTAGAGAAACACCAAAAAGAGAAAAAAAAGTTGTGGATAAGCCATTATTGCCATGATTCTTCCTTCTTTTTGGTTATAAGTCATAAAGTTGTGGTTTTGAGTCAGTTGGTCAAACAAACAATTCTTTTCTTCTGGTAGTTTTGAAGACTTGTATACTTTATGATCATTAAGATTCTCTTTGTTTTCCGTTGACTCAGATATTATTTGTTCATCTTCATTGCTTTCCCTGAAAATGATCTGGCCAGAAATTACTTTCTCGTTACCGATTCCCATGTTAATATATATAAAAGAATACAAATGCAGGGGTAGAACCTCACGCTCTATATATTAAACCCTTTCAGAAGAGGAGGATAACAATTGGAGTCAGTGGAAAGTGAGAAGAGGCAACTAACGATTGGAGTCTGTGGAAGGTAATAGTTGGAGTTGGTGGTAGGTGAGGAACCCAGAGACAATGTGTCAAAAACTTGGCACTGCTTAATTGGATAAAGATAGATAACATAGATTCAAGAAAGAACCTTTCCCTAAAAATACCTTTGGTGTAATTAAAAAAAATTACTAGATCAAATTGTAACCACATTGTAAAATAAAATAAAATTGGATCTTCATTCTCATTAGAGTCAATATTGATTGGTTGATCTTCATTCTCACTCATTTGCAAAGCAACTGATTGATGGAGCCTACAAGGCAGTGCACTCTGTTGCCAATACTGTAACTGTGCTTCCATTAATGTGTCATCGTGGTGTGGAATATAATGGGTATGACACTACATCATTTGATTGTAACACGAATAAATTAAAAAAACATAAGTTTAAAACACCATCTGATTGTCTCATGCACATATTCATTATGCTACCATCTAACACCCCCCTAAATAATTATTATGATAGCACATATTTTAAAATTAAGATGCTACCATCTAACACCCCCTAAATAATTATTATGATAGCATATATTTTAAAATTAAGAAGCAAAAAAAAGAATAGGCAGAAAGGAGGTTAGAGAGTATTTATTACAATAGCACAAATTTTAAAACTAAGAAAAAAGAGAAGAAGAATAGGACTAGAGATCATCCCTTCCATAATCTGAGCATGTTGTGCAACCATACAAACTCTATTTTGCGTACATCTATTGACAATGGGCGATTTAATAAAGGTTTAGTGCTTAATAAATTTTCTATGGACAAGATTAAATATGGCTGAAATATTCTTAGTAGTCACAGAAAATAAATGGCTGTGATTTCAATCATTAACTTCCTAGCTATTATAAAAACAGCAGTTTATGTGTTTACTTTTTTACATTTACCTAATCATATTTAAAAATTACTTTGATAGCTAACTGATTGCCACGTAAATGATTAACATAAATGTATTTAGATCATCCAAATCAGATTAGAAAGATGAACTACAATGATTGTCTGACTCCTATGAAAAAGCTGCAATAAATATTGCATTCTCACATCCAACCTCCACTGGATACATCAATCGAATAAAATTACAGATTAGCTTGAGAACATTAGATCAACAACACTAACAGTGGGGTGAAGCGAAATTGTATTCCCTTACAATTAAGGGAGTTTTCTTCAATCCATATCTTTCAAAACAATGGTTTCTTCCCACTCTCATCGCTACAGGATATCCTTGGGTTAATTTTGAAGCCGGTTTTTGTACCTATAGATCGATTCTAGTTTGGGTACATACAGAAAGAGTCTCACCAAAGATGAGTGGAAACGACGTGGGAGTGGGGATAAGTGCACTAAAAATACACGCGGCGACAGAGTAAAAATGCACGCACGAGGGGAAAGTAAAAACACACATACAATTGGTAAAGAAGGTGGAGGGGACAACGCCCAACTCACGCACTGGTAAAAAGGGGACGCGGGCGAGCCCAATTAAAAAAACCTAAATGCATTAAAGAACCAAAGAGCAGTAAAAAACTTAAACTCAGTAAAATATCTGGTGAACACCTTTTAATGATAAACAAACATCTTTTGTCAGAAAGTTAATCTTTGAAATAAGAACCTTTCATTTATTGTGATGATAAAGAATACTTTGAGCATATAAAATGGTGTCCGTTAAAATCCCATTACCTCTGGCCATTTCCAATAGGTATATGTCTATTCGTGCAATTATTAAGTTGAATATATTTAATACCTGTTTTTTGAAATTGTTTTTATTACATTATTATAAAATGGTGTCCGTTAAAATCCCATTACCTCTGGCCATTTCCAATAGGTATATGTCTATTCGTGCAATTATTAAGTTGAATATATTTAATACCTGTTTTTTTGAAATTGTTTTTATTACATTATTACTTTATATTGATTAAAAGAAGTTAGTTCACGATAACATATAAATTTTAATATTAAATTGACTGTGTTTATTACTAAGTTGAATGTTTGTTTGTTTTGGATTTGTTTTTATAAGAGAAGTTAGTTCATAATCTAACATATAAATTCTAATATAGCATGATCATTTTGTTAATAGGGTTAGTAAGGACTTGTTCCTTTTATTACTTTGATTGGTATTAGGTTAAATACCATCATCCTTATTCCAATGAGGATCCTATAAGGGAGTGTTGTTTTTTATTAATATAATGTTTGATTGATTAAGGTGTGAGCATGCTTACGTCTCGGATGGGGCAATACTTCACAATACTTCTTTATATATATATATATATATATATATATTTATTTCACATTGATTGAAAGAAATGGTCCTTTGCAACATATAGATTCCGTTATATTAGGAATTTTATGTTAATGAGGTAGCTACAAGAAAGTGGTGCCTTCTACTAATATAATGATGTAAACAAAAAATAAACAAAAATATCCATACTTAAGACAACTTATTTGTTTCATAGACTTGGGTTATTCAATTAAATTTGGTTCCTTTCACTTCAACGAATACTACTTAATCTACACATTGAAAAAAACAACTATACTAATATGAAATTAAATTGAAAAATCAAACTATATATAAAATGAGATTAAAAAAATGTATAGATATGATACACAAAAGCAATTTAGAAATGTGCAAACAACATTTTAGAAATGTGCAATCAACATTGTAGTTAGAAAAAAGTTAGTAAATCTAAGCAAAGTTACAATTTTAAAAGGTTGAAAACAATACAATTATAAAAATTTACATCATTAACATTCAATCAATTTTAGACTATAGAAGCAAAAACCCATGTATATATAAACACAATGATGGAATTCTAAAATTAAATCATAAAACAATTATGCAATTTTCTCTTTTTGTAAATAACTGGTACACTGCCACCCTAGGGAAATGTCAACTTTGTATACAACATACCATGAATTTTTTTTTATACAAATGTAAATGAAATAAATTTGAAATTATTATAAGTTGATTGAATTACCTATAAATAAGTGGTACATTTCCACCCTAGGTAAATGTCAACATTGTAGACAACATAACAAGAATACATTTCTATACATATAAGGAAATGGAATGAATTTGACATTGGAATTTTTTTGAACAAACTTATTAAAATATTGTTAATTCCCTCTTAATCTTTTGAGACTTTCTCATTCTCACTCTATAAAAACATAATAAAATAACATAAGTTCAATAAATTAAAAAAATGTTAACTGTTAAAGATGTAATAAAAAACATATATAGGTTCAATAGTATTCCATATCGTGTAATGACCCCACACTGTTACGACAACATGTGACATAAAATAATTGCAATTTTTTTTTTGTTTTTAAGAAGGAAGGTAACAACAACAACTGCCGAACAACACAACTCGATGAAGGACACAACAAACTCAAGGTTAATAACACAAGTAACTAGAGTCTTTACAATGATCAACCAATTACTTTGAACGTTTACAAAGCCAAGTACAACATTACTAAAATAAACAAAAACTCCCTCAACAAGAAGTGCATGACCCAATCCGGGCATCATATGTGATTATCATCTATGTGCGCAATGATCTGAATCCAAGGAGTCAAGTCACCACATTGTGACAAGTACACAAGGAACCCAAGTGCAACATAAAAAGGGGACTATAACCCTCATACAAACACAATTGCAATATCACTGAAACCAACTAGCACTGTCACAAATTAAACAGAACTATAAAGAGGACACTCTAATCCATCAAACATCATAAACAATCAATGGCACGTTAGAACATATATTAATCAATCAGTTTTCATGACGCCCAAATCTAATTTACACACCCAATCATAATCAATCCATGCAACTAGTTAAGTCAACAAAGTCTACGATCATCTATCTCATCATAGAGTAATCTAGTTTACACTGAGGGCGAGAGAATTTAATTAATTTAAATTATCATAAAGCACTCCTAAGCATCAATATTTAAAACAATTTATCTATCTTGACATAATTACATTTAAGCTACCTGCAATGAAAGGTCTTGTTAGCATAGATCTATATTAAATATCAATGAATAAATACCTATATCTTAAGAGTGCATTTCTATTACGTACCAATTAATTAAAAAGGGGTTAATTACATTGATTAATTATAGACCAAATTTAGGGTATAAAAAGATGATCCCACAAACAATTAAAATTTTCCAATATCCATCATGGAATATCTCTTAAGGATTACTTGTAAACTTACCAAGAATGACTCTAAGATTTTCCTTACTTTCCCAATGAGTGATTATAATACAATAAGTTAATGAGATGAACTTAAGAATAGTTCAAGGTTTTTAGGGTTTATAGATGAATAAATTTATAAGGTTGAAAGAAAAATATACATAAAGGAATCATTCCACCTTTAACCGCTTATGGATTTAATATGAATCCTACGTCATTTTAGGCATAATCTAGTTGAGTTTTAAGAAGTGTAGCTTAGGATTCAAGTATAAAAGACATATGTCGAAGGAAGATATTATTAAAATCTGTTAAAAAATAGTAATTACGCCGAAAGGCGTATATTTATTGGAGATGGGCACAATTAATTACCTTTTAATCTAAAATTCTAATATGATGGCTAACAATTGAAGATGCTAGCATATTCTTAGTCGTCCTCCCAAATCAATGAATGCAATTTACTCTTCATAACTTCTTTGTATTTTTTAATGCATCCTTTAATCTGTTTACTTTTTAACATTTACCTAATCATATTAAAAAATTACTGTAGCATCACATGATTTCCATGTTTGGGATTACCAGATTTAATTTATTAATGTCCACCTTTCAACTTCAATAACAATGTTCCAATTTCTGTAATGTTTTGAGACTACACTTATTACATGAAAACTGTTCACAACTTGAACCGTTGATAGTTGAAAACTAGTGTGCCACGTTGGGCAAATGAAAACGGTTGTGCCACTCAGGCACGAGAAAAAACAATTGTGCATATTATTTTAATGCCACGTAAATGTTATTTAGAAAACCATTGTGCCACATCGTACGAGAGAAAACCGTGGCAGACATAGGAGAGAAATAGTTACAGTTAGGGTTTTCTTTCCATGTTTTGACGTTAGGGTTACATGTAAAGTTTACAATTAAGTTTTAAAGTTATAATTACGGTTTTCATAATCTTCCTTTACTTATTATGGTCTTTCGGCGTTTATGAGTCATAAATTATATGACTTTGCTAGTTAAAACTCTCGTTAATAACAATACCCTAATATAAAATTAGTAACCATGACTGTCGTTACAGGACATCAGAAACTGTCCGGAAATGCATATCTAAATCTTTCGAAATTAACAACACCCAACCTGGAATTAATTGACCATAATCTCATCAATTCAAGTCGAGCATGGGTAGGCAGGCCTTGCACATCAGGCACAGAAGGTGGAAGGACTAGGCGTGAGCATTGACTCCGGACAAGAAGGAAGGGACCAACCAACAAACGTTGTGTGAAGGAAATCACAGAGAGAGAGATGTCAGGCACAAGGAACAGGGTAAGTTAAGGTAAAGCGTAGACCATCAAGCCCAACCATCCCTAGGTGGGTACTGTGTAACTCACTATGAAATTATGGGGTAAACGCTGTGTAAAAACTGGGTAAATCACTGCATATAAACTGGGTAAATTCAATGTGTATGAATTGGGTAAATCGATGTGTATAAACTCGGTAAATTTGTTGTGTATAAACTGGGTAAATCGATGTTTGATAACCCAAATTTTTTGAGGAAGGAAAACGAATAGAGGGTTGGTCATTCACATACATGATATTCTTATGGTTAAAATTTTCGTTCTTGATGCTTAAACAACTCTAAAACGAATGCTAAATTTTGTTTCTTGATGCTTAAACAAATGCTGGACAAATGTTGAAACAAAAATTAATTGGTGTTTAGCAAATATGCAGAGTATGTTTATGTTTTATCTAACAAGCATAATGCATTTAATGAAAATCATTGAGTAATATTCCATGAAAATTCTCAGACGAAGGTTTATGAAAATGCAGAATATGTTTTATAGAAAAAACGCAGAGTAGTTTTAAAGAAAACGTAAAGATTTCACCATTCAAAGGCAGAGATTTACCATTCAAGCGTAGAGATTTATCATTCAAGAAAATGCAAAGATTTATCATTCAAGCGCAAAGATTTATCATTCAATTATTCGAGTGTAGAGATTTATCAATCAAGAAAATGCCGAGATAAAATTATGGGAAGGACGGAGGGGTTATGCATAAAAGAAAAATGTAGAGATCGAAGATAAATCATAAGAGAAAAATGTAGAGATAACTAAGGGATATATAGCTCGAAGAAAATTTATCATTCACTTATTATCCATGCACAAGAAAGTGGGGTATTTAAATCTCAGTCTTAAACACCAGAGTGAAGACAATCGATTAGGCTTCTGGTCGACTGCTGAGGAAGAGACTAATAACTTAAAGGATAAGGGGTAGAAGATAAAAACGCAATTTTTCTTCATATTAAATCAATAAAAACAACACAGAGAAATCATTTCAATTAGAGTTTGGGTTCGCCATAGGAAATCAATTCAAAATACAACGAGCATAAGGCTAGGATGACTTTAAGTTCTTTGATCATAAAATGTTGGGCTGATCAAAACAATTTGTTGAAAGATAAAGATGAAATCTCTTGGATAGTGTTACGATGATTAAACATAAACTTTAACACAATAGAAGTGCATTACTGAAGGCCCACTATCAATATTTAAACTACCATTCAATACAAATATACACATGTGTACCGTAGCCAAATGTGAAAACTCCGAAGTTATTGTCCCGGTTGTGCTCCATCCAGCACCCGCTTGTCGATTGATGTGACCTCACCGATACCTCCTAGCCAAAGCTAGGGGTAATCTTATTCCCCTTGAGACCACCGAGCTGCAAATGGGCCATGCACACAATACCAGACAATGCTAGCACCCAGCTTGCCTCACAAGGTCGAGCTACCACTCGTTACCCGAGCTGGGTATCCCAAATCCCACAAGAGAAATTTCAGTCAAGATATAATTTCAGTAGCGTAACGTTACACAAACCAGATGTGTCCATACTTCTCCTCCGCGATCTGTTTTATAGATTTTTCAAGTAATTAGTTTCCCAAATTCTCATTAAATTCTTTTTTCATTTAATTAATTTTGAAAAACCTTCCTCGTACACATGTCACATCAACAACATTCAAACTCAAAAATCCACTCCCTTACTCGATCCAGAGTCCAAGGGGTTTCATCGATGCCTCTGCATCCTCAATGTCCAAATTCCTACACACTCAAAATAACCCAGTCAATAGCACCTGTATATGTAAATAAAACAAAATAACATATCATAAAATCCATAATATCTCATAATCATAATCAAAACAACCAATAGTATAATAACCCAGATCAGTTGCACACAAGTCTCCTCAAGGACAAGTTCGCTCACTGCGCGCAAAAACGATATGTTACATATCCTATGATTCTCTTGAATCACTCTTGTCATATTTATTCATTGTTATTTTTGTTCCTTGTGCTCAAACATTAATTTTCATATCATAGTGTGAATAATTACCATGAAAATTTAGTGTATTGGATTCAATTACACTCTAAATTTCATTGAAGAATACATGATAAATCCTGCCATGACTACCATACTAAGATTTACTATGTCTAAGAGTTGGTTTTGGATTGATTTCTTTTTTTTTTATAATCATTAGGAATGCTCTAATTTTTTATTAATCCTTTTTACAACATAACATGACTATAGTAAGTCATAATTATAATTATAAATGGAACTCTTCTTAAAATAAGTACATGTTTTTCAATATTATATAACAATTATAAAGTATGTAATTACAACTAACTTTGAGTTTTTTGTTGTTTCTATCATTATTTATATTATATTATCCTTTTTTTTTCTATGAACTTCTTCATTTCTTTCTTTGTGCCTAGCATCATCGTTACATAGTTCCTCTCCACTAAAAGCCATATGTTTTGTAAATCTATTACAATAATAGGTTAATGAAGCAAGTATATAAAATCCATAGAATAAAATATATCCATAATTTTACATGAATATTGAAAATACGCTCATGTAATATCAACATATATGTGCAAAGATGATTTATTAAATGAAAGCTAACAAAAATCATGAAATTCATTTAGTGTAATGATTTCAGTTGATGTGATCATGTCCTCCAATTTGATAGTAACATTACTTACAATTTTTGGTATCATGTCTTGTATTCCCACTGCTAACTACGGTTTTTACCCATGTGAGTTATTACACACTTATAACAATGGTATATTCCTATGTGGGAATTTGTTCCACATTATTAAATATTGCATAGAAAATAATAATCCAAGTGAGCATTTATTGGATCAATGGTTGTGATTATCCAAGCTAATTGCCATTAAATTATTGTGCCTAGATGATTTAATTCATTAAAATTCCTATAATGGATTCATATTTGACCAGTAATATATGAGATCATTTTGTATCCATTAAGAGGTTGTTATCCCACCAATGATGATTGAAACCATGTACATGAAAAAGACAAAAATAGGTTCATCAAAAGACATACATATACTATTATAATTTTTTGTGGCACATATTCTAGTAGAATTATTAGTGAAGAATGATACAAATCCACCTGAAAATGTATCCAGAGAGAGGTTAACAAGGTTGGAAGAAGAAGCTACATCGAGTCTCTTTAGAAACATTTCACATTTCATTATGGGAAATCTTATTATATTCATTATTTACAAAGTGAAAAATGAATTCACAACACCAAGCTATCATTTGCAAAGGTATATGGTCCATAGCTATATGTTGGGATTTCAACCTACAATGCAAGGCTATGACAAAGGGTCACCTATCAACCTTAATGTTAGTGGAGGTGCATTCATGTGTTCAACTCCATACTTTAACATGGTTACCATAGAGTTGAGTAGACTGATGCTACAAAGTCTAAATAGAGTGACTGAGGGAAGAGATAGGGTGATTAGGACATGTTTCCTTCTACAAAACAACTTAAGTCATTGAAGAGAAAGGGACCCAACATCAGGAAATTCTTAGTAGCTTGGACTAGCTCAAACATAAAATATAACAACTTGACCATAAGTATGAGAAATTGATAAATGTCTTATGTGGTCTAGACATAGGAACTAAGGGACAACATGATATAGTTGTTAGGCTGCATTTTTTGTGTGTACTAAGATCAACCCCAAGAATGGGAGACACGTGTCTTTAAATAACTCTAATTTATTTATTTTTATCATTATGGTCAAGTCTCCTCTTGAAGTTGGGCACTGTAAGCACTAATTATGAATTTTACTATATATTGTTAATACATAGGGTTAGTAAACTACAAAAAATAGTGTGTGCGTGCACACACACACATTTGACATTATTACAATTATAATTTCAGTTATTTTGTGATTTTTATGTTTATTATTGAATATATAAAAAATGTAGTTGTATATTCAATCAATTATTGATTATTTTACTTAAAATATTTAAATTTAAATGTTTGGAACTACATCATTTATTCTATGTGCACATGAATCTAAATATTTCATCATTATTTTTAACTCACCTCTTAACTCTACACTAACTTAACTTACTTGAAAGCTATAATTTATGAGGAACTATAAGTTAACTCTCATTAGATAACACCTCTAACTTAGTGTGGCATGTCATAAGCTTCTACGATTTTAACATGTTCCTTAGAAGACACTTTTAGACCCAAATTTTACTCTAAGGGGTATTTGACATGGGGGCGAAGGTGGATCTACAATACCGACAAATTTCAATAGAATTGGATTGATTTGGAGGTCCATGATCCATGAATCATGTGCATTTTAAGACTAATATGCTCCCTTTTCTATTACAAAAAACATTCATTCATTGTCAATGACATTTATATTGGGTGGTTATTGAGGATAAATTTTATTCTCCTCACTTGGGTTAAAATCCTTCTTGTGACATGCTTCGACCTTCATGAGCCAATTATTATTGAGGATGTGAGACATGGATAATATATTACCCTTGTTTTTGAGCTCAAGGGTGGGGTGCTTTTTTACATGTAAAAACAAAATCATTAATTATGGTGAAATCTTTGCTCTACCATTGGATATCAATCTAAAACTAGTGCCTTGTCCATTGGGTTATGGAGCTACAACAAAAACAAAATAATGTCTACATTAAAGCAAATTGAGGAAAATCAAACACTTTTAAAATAAAACCTCAATACACTATATACAACACCACTCCTTTATCATAATCATGGGAGAGGGAGAGTAGGAGAAGAAGATAAAAAGAA
This sequence comes from Picea engelmannii, assembly GCA_009831015.1. Classification (NCBI taxonomy): domain Eukaryota; kingdom Viridiplantae; phylum Streptophyta; class Pinopsida; order Pinales; family Pinaceae; genus Picea; species Picea engelmannii. Next base: position 203,722 of record ML791806.1, read on the forward strand.
AAGGGGGAGGAGGGAGAGGGAGAAGAGAAGTATGAGGATTGAGGGGGGAAGAAAAAGAGGAAAAGGGAGAGAAGTGAATAAGAAAAGGAGGAAAAGGGAGAGGACCAAAGAAGAAAAAGATGAAAAGGGAGAGGAGTGGAGAAGAGGAAAAGGAAGAGGTGGAGGAAGGAGAGGGAGAAGAAGATAGAGTAGGAAGAAAAATAGGAAAATGGAGAGGATGGGAAAATAAAAAGTGGACGGGAAGAGGAAGAGGAAAAGATGGGGAGGAGGGAGCAGGAAATAAAAAGAAAAAGAGGAAAAGGGGGAAGAAAATTAAGAAGAGGGAAAGGAAGGGGATGATGGATAAGAGAAATAGTAAAACGAAGAGGAGGAGGTTTAGGGGGAGGGTGTATAAGAAGAATAAGAGAAGGAGGGAAAATCCAAATTTCATTTTTTTGAAATTTGCAAATTTAAAAAATGGTGAAAAAATGAAGAAAAAGTCAAACCCCATCTTCAAAACCAAAACCCAAATCCAATACCCAAAACCCAAAAATTATCTCCCAACCCCAAAATCCAATTCTCAATCCCAAAACCCAAAAATTATCTCCCAACCCCAAAATCCAATTCTCAATCCCAAAACCCAAATTCTAATATTATTTTTTTTAAATTTACAATTAAAAAAAAAAGGCAAATGACAAAGAACTTTCTTGAGAACCCAATAGATCCAATGGCACCACATAAATTTTCCTTTCTTTCTCCTATTGAGTGCATATAAAAATCTCTTTCAACTCAAATAAAAAATATCTACTCCACTCCTTCATGTGAAAATGAAATGAGGGACCCCCCATTTTCAGTTTACATGAGAAATGCACAGTGAGAATGTTGCACAATCTGATTTTACATTGTTTTCCTTTTTTTTGTTTTTACTTTTGTGTTTTTATAGCGGCATACTTGTGTTAGTTGTCACGACACAAAGATACGAGGGTATCGAGAAGCATTGTATGAACATATACATTACATCATATCAACATCGCAATAACATTGTATTGTTTGATGCCATAAACAACTATGCACTCTGTAATACAAAAAAAAATTCATCTCCTTTATCGTTTAGCATCATTATAGAACGACTACAATGTTATGGTAGTGTCAAATTTACCATTGATAACAACACTGCAAAATTAGTTATTAAAAATTAATTATTATAATTAAAAATTAAAAATTATAATTATTATAATGGACATTAAAAATGATCAAATGTTATAAATTAAAAAATATTATTATTGTTCTGGGGAGTCATCATTGAATTTGATGGAAATCAAGAAGTAAAATATGCTTTGGGGCTTGGGATTACCATAGACAATGAAGTTAAGGCATTAGTCTTAAATCCAAAAGAATTTGTGTGGTAACAAGAATGAAAAATCTATCCCCAAGAGGCAAGATCTGACTCACTTGGATCCTACCGAGTGACCAATGAAAGGGGATAATATTGATTTTTTTTTAAATGGTGCTCACATTTGAAGAGATATGACATTATCACCATAGACTTGTACTATGATTTTATGGGTGGATTTCAAAACTAAAAAATAAGTGTTAATGGCCTCCCTAAAGGAAAAAACATTGGGAGCCCAAAAAAAGCCAAATAAGGTCAAAATTTTCAATTGTTATTCATGGCTTGGAGCTACAAATGCAATTGATATCTCAAGAAAACCATGACACACTTATATCAATCCAATAAGTGCTACAATTGACTCAAAAAGAGGAGAGGAGATAACTTAGGTAAGACGACATAATTACACCAATAACATAACACACATTAATCCTCCTCTAGATTTAATAGATATAAACCACAAAATCAAGTTAGAGAAGTGAGCAAATGCAAATATGTTTGGCATATAAACTACTTGTTAATGGTGAGACTTGTCAAGATGATCTCTTCATTTTAATGATATAGAAATTACTAATCTAGGTTACGGAATAATATTACTATAAAAATCTACTAGCCCTACTAACCCAAACTTTGTGAATGAGGCTTAATAAATATGAAATCCAAAACACCAATCCATATTTAATTGAGTTCAAGTGAACTAACACTAATGATTGATACTGTTTTAGTAAACTAAATCTAATGTCATGCAACATTGTATTATTGTTGTGATAACATTGTTTAATAGTGACAAAGCATCGCCTTTACCCCATCGCACCACTGAAAAATTAATCAATATTAATATATTTATTATAAGCCTTGCATCAATGAAAAATTAATCAATATTAATATATTTAAAATTAATCAATATTAATATACTTAAAATTAATCAATATTAATATATTTATTATAAGCCTTGCACAAAATTAATCAATATTAATATATTTATTATAGGCCTTGCACCACTGAAAAATTAATCAATATTAATATTTATTATAAGCCTTATTGAGACAGATAGGGCAGAATCTCACATCGTGACTATGTTGTCAAAAATTCATGTAAGCATCATATGTGTTTATGGTGGTAGGTTGACGGGAATTGGAGTGGGGCCAATGTATATCATTCCTTTTAATATATTTAATATAATAAAGAGAAAAAGAAGACTGTTTTTACTAACTATAAGACCATATTGTTTTTAATAACTATATTTGTGTTATAGGCCTTGTTTGATGCTTTATAACCATTGCATTTGTCAAAATAATGAAAATATGTTCTATTTTATTAACCTTTAAAATACAATATATTAAAACTTGCAGATTTTTATTGTGCAAAGTAGATTCAACATATTTAAATATTCATATTACATTTAATGTGTTCGGCATACACTGCTAGAAATATACCATGGACATTGTTATTTTATTTTGATTTAATTTTTATGATATACACATAATGATGTACACCAAACATATTTAATGTGTTTGTGCTAGTTTATTATAGGTGGATTCATGTTTCATAGCCATAATGATCTCTTCTTAGAAAATCGTAGCATTATCAAGGTGATCAAATCATACTCCTAATGGGAAATCATATCAACATCAACCCACAACTAAGCCAAACTTCCTTCATAGAGATCTACTATGCTTCTTTTTCATTTCTTTCTAGTTGACAATTTTCTTTGTTTCATGCCCTTGTTCTTCTTCCTCCATTCTCTTCAGCAATTGATTTTTAATAGTCAATTTCGTTGATTTACAGTTCACATCCATGTAATGAGAATTTTGGTTATTCTTTATTTCTAGCTGGGGATTTATTTTATTTATCAGAGTCAATTATGTAATCTACATAGAAATGCCATAGAAACAATTTTTCTTTTTCCACACATAATAGATCTCAAACATATTTCACATTCACTAGGAAGCACATAGATTGTACACACATTTGCAACTTCTATGGTATGGATCCATTAACACACAACTTGCGAACAATAACATTTCCACACCTTAGGAATTTGAGTATATCTAAATGTTAGCAATCGATCAGTGACTACATATGACCCCAAATTATTGCAAATCGATGCAACAACTTCATTCTTCACCTAGTAGCTTGTAGCTACTCTTCATCACTGGATCTCATTTCTTATAATGAGATTTATATTTCTTTCTTCACAATTTTCTTACACTCTCAATAACTCATGAATTCTTGTATTGCAATTGCATATACATAAAAACACTTGAAAAATATGCTAAACATGTCATGTTCTAAGAGATCTCCACACATACCAACTAAATTGGTATTCATATTTGTGATATGGATTGTGGACACATCTAATACCCCCTATGGGCATATGACCATAATGTGTAAGTATATGGTAAGTGGGTAAGTAAAGTACTATTTCATTATATTTGAACTAACACAACCACATTTTAGTAAAAGTGGTTGATATATGTCGATCACCGCTATTTTCCACCTTCTAAAGTAATAGTATTGATCGACATATATCAACCACTTTTACTAAAATGTGGTTATGCTAGTTAATGACCAACATGCATTGAGTTGATTAATATATTTGTGAATTTAAATATTAATATAATTAATATTGAAATATATATGAAATGGTTGACCATGGTTGACTATGTTGACCATGATTGACCATGTAGATTATGGTTGACCACTTTGACCATATCAATATAATTAGTAATGAAATATCTATGATATGGTTGACCATGTTAAACCATGGTTGAACATGGATGAACATGGTTGACCATGTTGAACATGTGGACCATGGTTGACTATGATTGACCATGGTTGAGCATGGATGACCTTAACCATGTTGACCATGATGACAATGTTGACCATGGTTACTATGCTTATCCTTGATGATGGTTGTCTATGGTTGACCATATGGAACCTGGACCATGGATGGACATGTTGACAATATTGACCATGTTGAACATGGTTGACGATATCAATATAACTAATAATGAAATATCTATAATATGGTTGACCATTGATGACCATGTTAGACCATGAATGACCATTTTGACCATGTTGCACATGGATGACCATGTTGACCAAGAGCACTATTGACTTTGGTTGACCTTAACCATGGTTGATATTGACCATGTTGACTATATAGACTGTGTTGACCATGTATGACCATGGTTGACCATAGCAATATAATTAGTAATGAAATATCTATGATATGGTTCACCAAGGATAACCATGTTATACCATGGTTGACCATATCAATATAATTAGTAATAAAATATCTATGATATGGCTCACCAAGTATGACCATGTTAGACCATGGTTGACCTTGATTCCCATGGATTCCCATGGATAACCATGTCTATGGTTGACCTTCACCATGTTGACCTTAATGACCATGTTGACCATGATGACCTTGTTGACCATGTTAATAATGTATGACCATGATGACCATGCATGACCATTGTTTCATAAGGGTTATGTTTGCAATGCTATGTTGGTGAAAGGATATGTTTGATTACGATGTTACTCAAAAGCTATGTAGAATTACAACCATTATCTTGGTTGAATTATGTCAAATTTTTGTTATCCTCCATGGTCATGTCGTAGCGTGAAGTTACTCAATGGTTATGTTAGTTCATGAAGTTCCTCAAAGGTTATTTCATAAATAGATGTTTATCATGGTTGAATTATGTTAACCATGGTTGTATTTAGTTGGCCATGGTTCATTATGGACATGGTTGACTATGGTTGAATTTTATCACATTGCTACGTTCATCAAGGGTTAAGTTGGACTATGACATTGGGTTTTGATCAACCCATTACGACATTGGGTTCTATTCATTACATTACGTTGTTGGGTTATATTCATCACATAATGACATAAGGTTGTGTTTATCACATTGTGACGTTTGTGAAGCATGATGTTGGTTTACCTTACATTGTGACATTTATCTCAGTTGACTTATGTCAAATGATTTTGTTCATCAAAGGTTATGTTGCAATGTGGCATTCTTAAATGGTTTTGTTAGTTTGTGAAGTTCCTTAAAGGTTGGTTCATATATATATGTTTATCATTGTTGACCTATGTTAATAGATTGCCTATAGTTTGCCACCATCCACTATGCACATGCTTGACTATGGTTGATTATGGTTGACTTTCGTCACATTGGAATGTTTGTCAAGGGTTTTGTTGGATTGTGACGTCAGGTCCTATTTATTGCATTGCGATGTAGAGAATGTTCATCACAATGCAACGTTAGGTAATTTAAACCAATGTGACAAGGGTTTACTTTTGTGAGATTGAAACATTCATTAAGGGTTATGATGGATTGCAATGTTAAAAATGTTCATCATAATGTGATGTTCATATATGTTTGTCACTTTGTAGTGTTAGGTAATGTTCTTCACGTTACGACATTTGTGAAGGGTTATGTTGGTTTGCATCACATTGCGACATTTATCTTGGTTGACTTATGTAGAATCACTATGTTCATCAATGGTTATGTCACAATGTGATGTTCCTTAATGGTTTTGTTTGTTTCTGAACTTCGTTAAACATTATTTAATATATCATTATTTATCATGGTTGACTTATGTTAACATGGCTATCTTTATTTGGCCATGGTTCAGTTTGGACATGGTTGACTATGGTTGATTATGGTTGAATTTCGTCATATTGAAATGTTCATCAAGGGTTATGTTAGAATACAATGTTGTTTTCTATTTGTCATATTGTGATGACAGGTATGCTCATGACAAAGAGACAAATGATTATGTTTGTCACATTGTGGCGTTGGGTTATGTTCACCACTTTGTAATATTCATGAATCACAATGTTGGTTTTTGTCATATTGCAATGTTGTCCAAGGGTATTATTGGATTGTGGCATTCATCGAGGGATTAGGGTTGACTTTCATCACTCTGTGACATTGTCTAGGGTTATGTCATATTGTGACGTTCGATAAGGGATATTTTGGATTGTGATGTTCCACTTTTATTAGGTCTCTTTGTGATGTATATATTTTTGTTATATATTGGATTCGTATGTTCATCTATGGTTACATCACATTGTGGTGTTCAATATAGCTTATGACACCTTATGATAGTCCTTAAGGGTTATGTTTGAGTGAGATGTTCTTGAATGGTCATGATGCATTGCGATATTCATCTTGGTCAACTTATAAGGAAAAGTTATGTTCCTCATTAGTTATATTGCATTATGACATTCATTAAGGTTTGGGTTATGTTGCAAGATGTATATTACATTGGGTAACTTGGGTTGACCATGGTTGGCCATGATTGAATATGGTTGACCATGGGTGTGCATCTTACTATGGTTGACAAAGGTTAACTATGGGTATGTTATAATTCAACATTCATGTTGATTCACTTATCTCAAATTGCTATGTTTCTCAATGGTTGCAACACATTGCAATGTCCATCAACAATTTTATTGTATTGAGACATTTGAAAAAAGTTATGTTCAATTTTAACATTCTGAATAATTCTATTGCATTATGATATTTTTTTTTTTTACTATACCTAATTAAATGATTAAGAATAATATAATAAAACTAATACACAAGCCTATATAGAAATATAAGTATAATGAAAACTTATGCAAAGCAATGAAACCTATATATAAATACAATCAAAATGAAAACAATGTATGAATATAAATATAATGAAAATGTATGCACACCAATAAAATCCATATATATATATATATATATATATATAAAGCATATACAATAAACTAATTAAGCATTAAAGAAAGCATGTACACTAAACAAATTAAAATATACATAATAAATAAATGAAACCCAATGACAATGAATTAAAGAAAGCATATACAACTAGCACAACCGCTAACTCGCTGCTAGTGAACGCTGAAAGGCTTATTATTGATAAAACTGGTAAAACTAAACGTGAGAGAAAGACTTACAGCTAGTAAAATTATGTGGCCTAATTGTAAATATGTTACTTCATCTCATGTCCAAAGATTTAATTTTCTGAACAAATAATAAGCAAATCTTTGAAGTGCTGAGATTTAAACGATTCGACACCAGTTAATCAGAAAATATTGATTGGTAAAATGTCTATGTTAATTTCAAGATTTAAAACTTGAATCCATAAATGTTAGTGTAACAAAACTACCAAGTCATTTAAGGTGCTAATAAATGCA
>ML791806.1:214453-241151 GCA_009831015.1 Picea engelmannii
CACACATAACGGTTCGGGGAAAGAGACAAAAACCCAAACATTCCTCGAAAGGCTTCAACTCATTACTCATTAGTTGTTTGGAGAATTATTTGAATACGAGCAGATTCAATGTAGAACAATCAGGGTTATTTTTCTTTAATTTATTCACCCACATAGAGAATCTGCTGGAAGAAGCAAAGATCCAAGCATTCTTCCAAAGGCTTGCACTCATTAGTTGTTTACAGAATTATTTGAATACCAGCATACTCAATGTAAAATAGTCCGTCTATTTTATGTTTAATTTAATCATGCACGTAACGCTTTTCGGTGGAAGAAACAAAGATCCAAAGGTTCCTCCAAAGGCTTGAACGCATCATTCGTTTGCACATTTATTTGAACAGGGGCATATTTAATGTAGAGCAGTCAGGGTATCTTCTTTTTTTCAAATTCACCACATAATGGTTCACATAATAGTTCTCTGTGGAAGAAACAAAGATCCAAATATTCCTCCAAATACTTGAACGCATTCGTTATTTGAACTTCTCACCATATCCAATGATTCTAATTTGTTTTCTTTTATATATATATATATCGTATTTTCTCTTGAGTTTGATTATTTTCCATATGTTTGGTGGTCTAAATGATCTCGTTACTTCCTTTCCTAAAGATTGATTACAAACAGGAGTTATACAAATACTTGGAGTGCTTAACCCTCTTTGATCGATAGATTTCTAGATATATGTTTCCATTACCATTTGTGTATATATAAAAATACTTGGTTAACCCTCTTTGATCTATATATTTTTAGAGATATGTTTCCATTACCATTTGTGTATATATATAGGTTATAACACTATCAATCCATGGTGATTATAGTTCACTCTTACCTATAAACTAATACTCTTGGCATTATGAGTCGATGGTTGTTACTAGAGTTATCGTTTTATCCACGCGACTATACTCATTGACTCGAAAGGATTATGGTTCTTTCATGTCGAAGGGAAAAAACTATCATGCATCATTGTTTGGCAATAAATATTTCACGCTACCTCCGTGGCTTAGCTAGGGTTTTTATCCATAGCATTAACATTCATGGAAACGTTCGTTCGAACTATACAAAGCATGGTAAAGTGAGAATAAAATGATTCACTTATTCTATTTGAAAAATTACCACACTTCCATATTCTTCTTTTGGAATTTTTATCTAGTTGGTCTGTATATTACTTAACACCAATCTATGGATCCTTTTTCCAGGTGAGTCTCAGGTTTATGCAAGTGTATTGGAGTCGTCTTCATGTGAAAACATATTGTTAACTTTCAACTTGCCCACAAATCAAATAATAAGGTGATTTACTAACTCTCTTCTTGCCATTCATTTTAGCCACTTAATTCTTAGTGTACTTTGCTCCTCTCTGATATTTATGTTATTTGTTGTTGTTACAGATAGAGTGATCACTCTCATGGTTAGTCTCTAAACAAATATTCGAGTTGATTTAGAGCTCGAAAGTATATTCCACTGGTTCGTCTCCAAGAAGATACAGCTGGTTCATAGATTCATCCCAACGGTCAAGGTTCTTTTTATTCCCTTAGGATTATTTAATGGATGATGCCAAAACTCCCTAAGGAATTGCAGAGGTGACCTAGGGTTTTGTCTGAGCTTGAATCAATTTCATAATTGCAGAATTATTTGAACACAAGCCTATTCAGGGCAAAGAATTCAGCGTAATTTTTGTTTAATTTTCTCACCAGCGCAATGGCGTTTAGATCTGAGGTGAGGTCAATTATGGGAATACTTAATTGGATTAATATTATACCGATCCAGATCTCTTCCTCTCGCCCTCAACATAAAAAGACGCATCGCACCTGTAAAAAAGGGACAACCACCCAGAATATAAAGTTATAAAGTAATAAATAAATAATAGAGTATAAAGTTATAAAGTAATAAATAAATGAGCATCACCCTATGTGGAGGGTGGCATGCATTTCATGGATGGCTTTCTGGTGTTCTACCAAAGGTCCGTTACTTGGATATTGGATTCCCTGAAGAGTTCGAGTTCAACTTTTGTCTATTAAGTAGATCAGCCTTTAGTCATAGTAGTTGCAGTGGAAAATCAAAACCACAACTTGCAACAGAGTGCCTTATCTGCTTGGAGGAATTCACAGAAGGTGAAGGTGTGAGTGTTACCAAGCTGCAACCATGGCTTCCACATGGAATGTGTAGATAGATGGCTTCGATCTCACTCTTCATGCCCTACCTGTACGCATTATCTTCTTGATCCTGGCTGTACAAAAGTGGCAAACCACATTCCACCCAACAAATCGGATGCCCGAGAAATGCAGATTCATCGACGGAGAGCTTCTCAGGAATTTGGCAAAATCTGGGCAGATAAGTATATGGAAGGAAAGGCGCCGTTAATGAAATTATTTGAATATGACATTGTATCGCCAGGAAAGTTGTGATCATGAATTCTTATTGTGAGCTGAAAATAGGGGAAATAAGATAGAAACATCAGGAAGGTTAAATTCACAGCACACAAATGTTCTGCCATTTTTCCAGGAAGGTTAAATTCACAACACACAGATGTTCTGTAATTTTTCTAGGTCATGGGGCAATTTATATGGAGACTGAGTTTCATCCCTCGGTTGATTTACAGCGTAGAGGTACCGTACACCAATTTCCTCAACCGAACACAAGTGGAGGAGTCGAACCTATTTTCTCGCGGTCTCTGGGACATCCTGCATCCATGGATAAACATGTTTGTCCCACTACCCCAGATTAAGAAGCAAGTATGGAATCTAAAAATAATTTTTCTTAGATAAGTAATGAAGCATCCATTTTTATTATTCCATGAAGCATGGAATAAGAATCATTTTTCTTACAAAGTATTAAAAAGAAAAATATTTATAAAGCATCTATTTACAAAGTATTAATTGTAATATATGCATAGTGAGATCTCTTCTTGTATACATCTAGATCTCTTCTTGTATACATCTAATATTCCTGAGATGTATGCAGTAATACTGACAGGTTAATTAGCCATGATGCAAGTGGAATACGAAGATGTCTGCACTAATACCCGAGGACAAAGATAAGATATTTTATGCAGTGGATAAGTAATACCTGAGGATGAGATATTTTATGCAGTGGATGTGCTTCAATATGCCCACCTACTATGCTTGGTCAGGTGTTCCTACTTGAATGAAGAGACTTCGCTGCAAGTCTTCCTCGCATCGTACAACAGGAACATTATCGAACTCCTTCGGAATCTCCTCTGGTATGTTTGTCTTTATATTGATTGTCAGCAAGCATTTGAGGTGGTGGATAGGTGGAGGCATTTGAGGCGGTGTATTAGGAGGTGGCCAGAGGTGAGAAGCATGTTAGGAGGTGGCAAGACATTAAAAAAAACTTATTTATTGACTCTGACAATTGAGGAAAATAAATAACTTACACAACTTTTTTAATGTCCCATGTCCCATCAGAGATGATTGGACCAATAAGAAATTTTATTTAAATGATCTGTTATAATGTCCGATCAGCGATCATTAAGCCAATAAGAAATTTTATTTAAATGATCTGTTTTTAACGATAAATAAATTTAATAGTGAGTTTTAAAAAAACTTTATAAAACTATGTTAAAAAACATACAAATTGTACCAATTATTGTAGYAKATCACACCCTTTAATACCATCGAGGTGATTGTTATAGTCCCTTAGTCGAAGGCAGGGACTAATAATTAAAACGAATTAAAGGGAGCATTTGCAGTAAGTATTAAAACGGATTAAAGGAAGCATTTAAACATAAGAGGGTTTTTCCCTTGCATTTCAATCGTGTGTAAATTATGCTAAATACTTTCTCGACGATAGAAAAGCATAAGACACAAAGACACGACATTAAACAAAAATTAATTAAATAAATGTATGTAGGAAATGATATTTAGGGTGCTATGTAAGTATATGTAGAGATGAATGGTGGAACAAGTTCATTAATTTCAAAGAAAAACACATTTAAACATATAAATAATTCTTCTTTGCATACCTGAATGGAATGTATGAAGTCTTGCAAGGACCAATGCTGCTTACATCTCCTAATCAATGTACTCTCTTGATAAATGCAACTCTCGTTTCCCGATCAGAAAACACATCACTATGGGCTAGTTTCGTTGTGCAACATTATGCACATTTGAATGTAATTATGTTTATTTACGAACACTATTGTTTCAGGTCCTTAAAATCTATCCACCACGTGTATGCATTATTTTTTTCCACTCTTCTCCATGTGAGGTCCTTAAACATTACCACACGTGGAATAAAGTTATTTTATACCTCGTAAATGTTAACATTAATGTTAAAAGTTAATTAATCTAGGTGGCATTAATAAATATTTTCCTTGGAATTTGAAAAGCCAACGTAGTAATTTCGTAATCTTATTAAGTAAATTTTAAATAGTAAACAAGTTAAGTAATGATAAACATATTCATTCACAAATGAGAGGAAGTTAATGTTCAAAATACCATACATGGATTTAGAGGAGAGGATGAGAATATGAGAATGCTTTTAATTCTTGGCCATAAGATTAGGGTTTCTAATTAAACGATTGATTATACCACCACTTTTCAATAGGAGGATGCCTATCAACTTAATTAATAATGTAATTAGTAAACTAATAAGAGGGTACACTTGTGGGTGATAACTACTTAGGATCACCATGGGGGTAATCAACCAACAAAAGGGGAAGTAGGGGAGTCAATAAAATAATATCTTATACATGTTTCCATGTGCCATTACCCCAAGCCTTCATATCCTTTTATATTATTTGTCTTAAGTTGTTTCCTAAGTTTTATGAGGGGGGCATGTGGTCTCCATGCAAGTCTAGAGTGCATACAACCTTGAGAAGGGATTCATTCCAAATATTTTGGGAAAAATGACATGGTTCAAATTTTTTCTAATTCGTATAGTAGTGGAAGAGGGCATTTGGTCACCATAGTATGGTTTCCATAAAATTGTATCCATGAAAATTATATGGAATCAATAACTTCGTCCATGAGTTATTTTTTAGATTAATACAAATTGACTCTACAACTCATTTTTCCTTGTTTCTAGCAAAAACGTTTTCTTAGCCATCTTACATTGGAGCACTGAAAGGAAGTGGGATAGCTTGGGAAACTATTTAGAAATTAAGGGGATCCCATTCTTTGTGTTGTGTAGGGATGAGAGGGAAAGAGAGGCTATAGAGTGGGAATCTTATAGAAATAATTAGTTGAATGATAATTCTCTGGCTATAATAGATTTCACTTGGGTTGAGTGATGATAACCATAACCATAGACTATAAATCCCCCCTTGTTGCATTGTGTGGCATGAGAATGACACCTAAATGAGTTGGTGCCTATGATTGGGTGGAAAAACACTCCCATGGAGCTATTTTTCCAAGTGTGTCCAATGAAAAATATGAATTATAAACTTTGTTACTAATGTGTTGATGTTTAATGTTGTTATTTTTGTTGTTGTATATGAGAATTTGTGTTTTTTCCCAAAGATGCAAGTTTGGGATAGACATTGGGTTTGGGAGTGCATGTTGGGTTGTCTAGTAATTATTTATATGCATATTTTAACGATGTTACAACCACATATTGTATTGTAGAAGGCATAATTATACCTCTATCATGTAAATTAATTTCCAACCATGTTAGTTTGATGTAAATGGCCTTATGGCCATGGAGGACATAACCATGAAGAGATTACAATTATATTTATGTGAAAGAACTGTATATGCATATTGTTTTAAATGCATATCAATGTTATTGTGATTGTTTATGTACCATATGTTATTATTCAATGTATCAATATAAATATGTTTTGTTTGTTGATATGTATATGATCATGGGTTGTGGAGTAAGTGTTTATGGGAAATGTATTTTCCATTGAAAAATTATTATTGTCCATAACTTGTATGTAAGAATGTTGATCACAACTTAATTAGGAAATTGGGTATGTTACCAAGTGGTATAAGAATTATTGGTTACAACATTGGGATGTATGGGCCATACGTTATCTTGCATATAAAGAAATTATAGTTTGCATGTCAAGTGTTTGACCAAATTCTTCGCAGATAATTATTGGGGAAAATAGTAATTGAAACTTGCAATTATTAAATTGAATTCTATAATTATCATATTAGAATGATATTAGATATTATGGAAAAGTTATAGGGGTGTATCTGAAGTAAATTCCTAAATTTCAATGTTAGCACTATGAAAATTGGGTAGAAACACAATTTGTTGGCTAATTATTTGATAAAATGTTCATGTGAAAAAACTGTGAAAATGTTGTAATTGAGAAATTCATGGGTTTGAATTTACCCAAATGGTGTGGGATAGAGTTTATATTCCAGTATGGAAGAGTTGAAAATTAAATTGATAAAATTAACAAAGTTATCTTTTGGTTAAAATTTGGGACAAAATTTAAAAAATTGGAGAAAATATCCAAAATTGAAGAATATCGATAGGTTTAATGGTTATCGTGTTGTTGAATTAGGCACGTAAAGGGGTCAAATTCATCCAAAGAATCTAATTTTAAATATTTCAAAGGGAACTAAGATCACAAATAAACTGAAATTTTATAGTCGACATTTGATGTCCTTAGCAAAAAAGACAACTTTGTCCTAGTGAAGTTTTTCTAGTTTCAATCCATTTGAAAGATAGTAGTTTTGGCCAAAAATTCCAAGTCTAGAGAAAGTGAAAAAAGGGTAAAGTTGAAAATTTCAGATTGATGTAGAAAGAGAATGGAGCATCATATCACTAACATGAAAGTTTATGAGTACTCATAATCAAAAATATTATCTTTTTTCCATGGAACAATCAAAAGTATTATCAACACTGAATACAAAAGTTTTCTTGATTCTAATTAATTTTTCTTTCTATAAGTGGATGCAGTAGTGGTCCAGGAGGATCCAAAATGCTCAAAAATTGATCTTCTCAAATGATTTTTAAAATGAATCCATTGCGTAGATCTTGACAATAGATTTACTATGGTGCCAAAATTGCCTCAAACAAAGTTCATATGAAGAAGTTATGACTGATCAAAGTTTTGGCCAAATAAGTCAAAAGTCAAAGCAAGGGTGCCACGTGGCCTGCCCATACAGGTCGTATAGTTGATAGATGTTGATGTTATCAAAGTGATGTGGAAACATGATATAGTGGCATGTGTAACCCGAAAATGGAATTTTTAGGCACGCATGTGGAGCAATAAAAAAGTGCCATGTGTCATTTGTACGATGATGGGGCAAGTACATTCAGCAAGGTGACATGGACCAATGGGAAAGCGCCAAGTGGTAGATCCATACAATGACGTGAAAAACATATGAAACAATGATATCATGACACCTAACCCAATCAAAGAGTGCCACGTGACACTCTCTGATTGGCCAATAATGGCTAAGGGAGAATAAAATTGGTTCCCCATGGGAATCAAACTCGTGACCTCTAGGGAAATATTCCAATGTTTTATCAAATATTCCCTTACCAATGCACGATATTGGATAGTTGTTATAACAAACAATAAATACTATATTTAAGTTAAACAATATAGCTCGAGAATAAAGGGGCTTGGTTAGGCCACCCATGCCTATATAAATTAGGGCCTGAACAATGTACTAACCATGTAAATGCGTCCGAGAGAGAGGTCTTGCATATAATTTGTACCATTTGCATATTTTTGTCTCGATTTACATGCAATAGGTGTTCATAGTTTTGGCTTGCCTCGTTTTGCATGCTATTGGGTTGTTTGAGGGAAGTATAGGGTGTTTATACTATTTTTTCTCAGAATTTCAAGAGGAATCCGATGATGATGTCTATTATATATAAACGTTCTATGTATGAAAAGTATTAGTCCATTTTTTCTTGTACGAGACAAATAGTCTTGTCATGCATGCAAAAATGGGTTTTTAAGCACCTATTCAGAACATGAATGAGTTTATACTCATTTTTCTTATAATTTCGCGAGGAATTCAATAATGGCCTCTGTTTTTGGGATTGAGCAGTAAAATTGAAGTGTGTATTAAAAAACTTGGTATTTGTAAGTCCATTCATTGTAATGTTTGACATTTGAGCATTAAAGAGCGGTCTCACTGATTGAAAAGATACCTGTAGATTTAGCCCAATATGGGTGAAATCCGTTAAAAAATTGTTTATGTGCCTTTTGAATTGTTGATGATATTAATTTACTTCATTTCAACATTTTATTTCTGCAAGTTATTCATCAATTTTATTAAAGTTTATGGATAAGTAAGACATTCACATGTTATTTGTAAATAGTCAAAGACGATCTTCATTTCTTGAATCTATTCGAATGTTTATGTGTATTTAAGAAATAATTTTAAATCTAATAATTTTAAGATCAAGTTAGTTTTGACGTGTATTTGTAAGTGAATTCTTATGAGGTCCAAATCTAAGCAAGGTGAAGGTAATCTTGCAAGTTATAATCTCGAAATTGGTTCATGGAGCTTCACTCAAAGAAGAAATATGGATTCAACAAGAATGTTAGGTCTTTATGATTCTGAAGATGATTTGTTTGAGACGATTAATTTTATGAAGGCCATGGTGGAAGAAATGTATGAGGATCAAAAGAGGGTCGATGGAGAAGGTATATCAGTAAAAACTGAAGGAACTAAAGAAGAAGAAGAATGTGAAGAACCTCCAAAGCCTCCTTCACCCTCATCATCATCATCATCATCTTATTTCTATAGAAGTGAACATTCTTTTCATAAGAGAAAAAATCATTCTAAGAAGTCTTCTCATTCTCATGATTTGTGTAACGTCCCCTCTGTTACGACTACGAATAGCGAAGTACAGGATAATTTTTTTTTCGCATTAGGAAATTAACATCAACACATAAATCATAGCAATGAATAATCAACATGACATCATAATTAAAATAATTACACACGACACATCATTGTAATCAATAAAAACACACGACAATGCATTGACATAAATGATAGTGACACGTGATCAACACATAAACATAAATAGCGACACAATTCCACACATCACAATCAAATGAAGCAATTATAGATAATGATCAACCATGCCAGTGAGAATTAAATGAAATACCCGACCAACCTACCCTGCAAGGTTAGGACCTCCAAGACACATAAATAACGGTCAAGTCCATAATTCATCTGATTGATTTTGACCATTTAAGGTCTCAGGATTGACGGGTGTTTTGAGGAACAAGGACATGTCTACGTCCCATAATCAATAACATATCATCATTATTTTAATGGCACAAGAGATTATAAATACTCAATCAATCATAGGTCAACATTATCCCAAGGCACAAGAGTAATCAACAGTATTTCGATGGTGCAAGAGAATATAAATAGTTAATCAATCATATGTCAACATTATTTTAAAAGGGAAAGAGTAATCAACTTTATTTTAAATGGCACAAAAGATTATAAATACTTAATCAATCCTATATCAACACTATTGTAATGGTGCAAGAGTAATCAACTTTATTTTAAATGTCGCAAGAGAATATAAATACTTAATCAATTATATGTCAACATTATTCTAAAAACGTAAGAATAATCAAATTTATTTTAACTGAAAATTCCATGTGTAAGACAAATAATTATAAATAGTTATAAAGAAGTTCATCCATATACTTCTATATTAATTCATTTACAAATAGTTATAAAGAAGTTCACCCTTATACTTATATATTAATTCATTTACCATATAGAAAACAAGGGTGAATCGATTTATATAACTCATACCATACCCAACATGATTTACCAAGAATATAACCATTTACTCCCCCTTATCACGTGATTATTTTACTCTCGTAAAAACCTTCTTATTATTTAATTATGAAAAACAACAAGGTAACTAAATTCAATAATTACACCACTTGTCATCAGCACACTCGTAAAAACCTTCTGATTATTTAATTATGAAAAACAAGGGAACTAAATTCAATAATTACACCACTTGTCATCACAACATTAACCTTAACTAGGTAACATTATTTAATTATGAAAAACCATGAGGGAACAAAGTTAATTAATTTCACCACTCTAAATGATAAATCTAGATGTCGCTAGCTTCCATAAAATATAATTTTATAAGGAATAACTTAACTTTTGGTCCTTCGATAGTGTTCTTATCCCTTGTGCAACCTACTAGTATTTTCTTAAGACCTTTACTAACCATACTCGCCCGAGTGGCCTCCTCCCTTTAGACTTAAGGTTTTTTTATTTCACTCATTAAGTTTTAACTAGAAGCAAAGGAAATTAATAGGTTTTTACCTCTAAGGAAATAGAGAAGCTCAATTATTCTTCCTAGGGCCCAATAAAACTCTAATCTACTAGATCAACCCTTAATCCACACTTTAAGTGAAATCAGTAAGGGAAATAATACACAAGGGATTAATAATTTAATCTTATCGGTTTGAGGGTCGAACTAAAGTTTTGTGGCATTGGAAGGGTTTTAATGATATCCACCAACAATACAAAGGCTCCACTTCATTCTTCATATTGAAGTACGTAGGTTTCATTAAAACGAAATTTATTAATCAAATAAACAAAGCAGATGGTACCAAGCTATTCATAAATAATTGGTATATTCCCTCTTCACTTCAAAACGACCATACCTTGCATCTATTGCGTTGACTATGAGGGCATTTGCAGGTAGGTTAAAGGAGGTGAAGGAAGAGTTGCAGTGAAAGTTTCCGAGTGTGTAATCCTCCTTAAGGCGCGAATGCGAAGGGGATTCCACTGGAAGGAACCAAAGGATGGAATCACGAGTGAACAACCTTTATAGAGAATCACAATGAAAATGGATTTCAAATTAGGCGCAAGTGCATAGCGTCGCTGTTGAGCAGGTTGTTTTACGTCTAAGCAGGAGCTCAGTCAATTCCTAATTGAGGAAAATCGAATGGAAGAATGAGCGAGGCTTTTGGGATGATGCACTCTCACCTCTATCCTTCTGAATAAGTTGACAATTCAGGTATATCTTTCCTACGCGTTTTTATTTTTGGGTTACAGTGGAAACAAGGGGGAGCCAAATACAAGTGGGTTTGGTAGTTCGATACACAAGGCGTTGTGGATAAATCATTTCGATAACATGGCTGGTGTTTGAATTTAAGCAATCTAGTTGGTATGTATAAAATCCAGAAGAGATCCCTGATTGGTCTGTCTTCTCTGCATAGGCGCTGTTATGAAACGAATAGGTATGAAAACCTTTGGAATATTAATCCGTTTAAATCGATATGCGCCCAATCTCCAAAAAGAACCATGATCTGCACTAAAAAAATCGATATGCGCCCAATCTCCAAAAAGAACCAGTCGAGGATCTGCAAGGTTCCTTTTTCAATTCTCCCACACCCCTACATAGATACTACATCCCTCTACTTTCACAATGCATGATCCAAGACACCATTAACAATTTAAATCAGCTGGATCTCAACGCATCCCTTCAACTCAGAAATTCAAAATTTAATGGCAGTGAAAACATCCGAGGGAAGTCTGGGTTGAATTCGCTGGTGCAAGCATGGATCAACACAGTCCAGAACAATTGTTAGACAAAAAAATCAGAGATGAATTCGGGTTGAAGCCCATCAAGGTAGCGACTGGGGAAGTAAAAAACTCAACATAGAAAATCGCCAAGGAAGCAAATGCATTCGCTTAAATAGTAATCCAAATCCCCTTCTTTAAAATCTCAAAATTCTTGGGAACTAGGATGATTCTACAATTAGTGTTCTTATTAATCAAAGTTCTAAAATTGATAAACCTACGCTCTGTGTACAAGGAAAATAATTTGATTTTCTTCACAAGATACAACATGCAATTGCAATTTTTGAAAACTTGATCACAGAGGAAGAATAATAACAGCTAATACATAGTTTCCACACAGTAATTTCATCAGAAAATTTCTTCACGGGGAATGTAGTTCTATGCGCAACCAATATTCAATTTGTTCTATCAATACATGAATGAATACCTAAACACTACAACCTTTAAACATCAATACACATTTTTATCTTTGAAATACTGTAAATCTGAAAGGCCAATGCCTGTGTAGTTGATCTTCAATATGGAGTCTTGGGCGCTCCTTGTCGATGCCTAATTCCCAAACTTCACTCGTACCTCCCAGCCAACCCTAGGGTACTCTTCTTCCCCCTTAGCCACCCACGCTACAAAGGGGCTACAAAGGGGCCACACACACAACTAGAATACTCTATCTCCAAGCTTGCCTCATAAGGTAGAGCTACCCCTAAATATCCCAACTCTCACAAGTAAATGAGTGAAAATTTCTAACCTCTGTGATCCATTTCTAATCTCAACCATTTGTTTTATAGAATTTTTCCATAAATCATCCCCACTTGCACAATTAATTCTCTTTTTAATTTAAATAATTTATAATTAATTGTCCCCTTACACTTGTCACCCTTTCCCCAATTTGCACAAGTAAAACTACATTTTATGTTAATAAAATTTAATTTTCCTGACCCTTCTTAAAAGAGATCCTTGAATCACTCCTAGCTCTCTCTTTATTCCCTTTATTTTCAATTAATGACTGATGCCTTATTAAATCTGAGGTGAGTTAAAATAGGATTCTTCTTTAATTAGAGTAATGTTAACTAGACTCTAGATTCCTTTCTATGAAGTACACATTCTCTCGTGTATGTTTCTTTCTTATTTTAAAAACTCCATTTTAATAATTTATTACACCTATGTGCCTTAAATCAAATCATCAGGATTATTTTAATTTACTTAATTCTTGAAATTATTTACCTGATTCCCCTTTTTCTTTAGTTATTAATTTCAGTTTAGCCTCTTTACAAAACTTATACTTAGGCTCAATTTTAGACTCTTATAGAGATTTATAATTAATAATTTCAATCCTTAATTGATTAATTAATCCAACAATGCTCAATATTTTACAAGGTTAATTATTCGCTCAGGATTTTCTAGGCCACCTAGATTCATTGACTCAAATTTTATTTACACGACGTGTCCTTCAAGACACACTTGGTACTCCAAGGGTGCCACTCACCTTTGACTAGTTTTGGTAGTTGTCCAACTCCTGGAGTCAGCATTCCATTCAGGCGACCTTGTGAGAAACTAAGGGCTTCTAAGGAATAAGGACCCTACCTTATTGCATGCCTCTTAGAAATATTCGTGAGCGATTGTCTTAGTATGCCCTCACGACATCGTGGATCTCTCGAACTAGGTAATCGTTAACCTATAATTCGAGCCATGACGAGAGTGCTAGTAGGCTGTGAGAGGGACTCTTCCACATCTCTGCCTCAATATTTAGTCTATGCCCATGGCCCCTTTACTCCTTATGTGAGTCAGATTAACAAGAATTCATCAGCCTGCATTTATTAACAAAACAATGTCAATGATCCATATACAACATCATAATATAATCTATCATATGTCACATATGCATAAATGAAATACTCAAACCAATACAATCCACTCCATGAGTCAATCTAGAGTCCAAGGAGGTCCATTGATGCCATCGACATCCACAATCTTTCAAGTGTCCTACACACTTAGGGAAAAATCATCAATATCATCTGTAAATACGAATATATCAATAACATTAAAATCATAATCATCAACATCATCATAAATATTCACTAGAGAAATATATTATAATGTACTATAACTAGATCACTTGCACACAAGTTTCCTGAAAGAATAAGTTGATAACATGTTCTTGCAAGAGCAGGATGTTACATACACCCCCTCGTGTTTTAAACTTCGTCCCGAAGTTTTAAATTATATAAGATGTATTAAATAAAGTATCTGACAATATATATATGTCTAAACTATCAAATAAGTAAGGAAATTGCTGACACATATCATATGCTTCCTCCCAATTAGCCGAGTGTGCACTATAATTGTCCCACTGGACCTTGACCTGATCGACTTTTCGACGCCATAGATGGAGAATGCAATAGTCCATAATGTGGATTGGTTCCGCCATGAGTGCACCCTTGTTCGACACCTGCAAGGAACTTATGTCAATCACATGTGTAGAATCACTAACAAAATGTTGCAAAACAAATACATGAAAACATCATGCATACACCTCAAAGAATTAGGCAAGGCTAGTTGACATGCCACAGGTCATTTCTTTTCCACAACTTTGAAAGGTCCCACAAACCTAGGAGATATTTTATCACCCTTTCCAAAATTAATCAAACTCTCGTGTGGTTTCACCCACAATAAAACTCCGTCGCCAACTTCATAATGGAGGTCAACGCGATGTGCATCGACATAGCTCTTTTGTTGATCTTACACTTCTTTAATTCTTTGTCTTACCTATTTCATTTTTTCTTCCATTTCTTGGAGTGCTTATGGTCCTACTAGTACCCTATCCTCAATTCAGTCCCAACTCAATGACGTCCAACATGGTCGCCCGTAAAGAAACTCAAATGGTTCCATATTAATGATACCTTGACAATTGTTGTTGTACGCAAAATCTACGAGTGACAAGAGCTCTTCCTAATGCTTCTATTGGTCCATTATGTACATACACAACATATCTTCCAAAATTTGGTTCGTTATTTTTGTCTTCTCGTTTATATCAGGGTGATATTCCGTAATAATGTTCCCTTGTGTCCCCAAGGACGCTTGGAAGCTGGTCCAAAAATGTCCTGTAAACACCGATCCTCTATTGGATATGATCCTTTTTGGAACACCGTGTAATCTTACAATATTGATGATAACAACTCTATCTATGTCTGGTTCCTGGTACATTGTATGCATAGGAATAAAATGTGCACTCTTCGTCAGAGTGTCAACTACCACGAAAATCAAGTTCTTCCTCCTTTCCGTCAGTGACAACCTAACAATAAAGTCCATCGAAATGACCTCCCATTTTGATTCCGGAATAGCGTGTGGTTGTAGTAATCTTGTTGGATGTCTATGCTTATCCTTCACTTGCTGACATTATAGACATATCGCCATGTAGTTAACTATATCCACCTTAATTCCCTTCCAGAAGAATAAGGGCTTAAGGTCTGCCGTCATCTTCATGAGTCCTGGATGAGCCATGTACACTGCTCTATGAGATTTGCTTAAGATCATACTTCTCAATTTGTCATTAGGCAGTACGTAAATCCGGTTATTATACCTCATCAATCCGTCGTTGTCCAATGCATATCCTTCAAACTTTGGTACCATCATGGTGTTTTGTTTGATATTTTCCTTAACCTCCTTATACCAATCATTGTCGAAGTGTATAGTTAGAATATTTGCTCGAAGATTCGTCTAAAGAGGAATCACCGAGAATATGCAGGGTCTTTGACTCAATGAATCTATGACTTTGTTCACTGTTCCTTTTATGTAAGTAATCTCAAAGTCATATTCGCTAAGCAATTATGACCAACGCCTTTGTCGCACATTTAGGTCACTCTGCGTAAATATGTGATGCAATCCACAATGATCTGTTTTTAGTTTAAATTTTCATCTAATAAGATAGTGTTTCCACACTCTCAAGGCATACAAAATGGCCAATAACTCCAAATCATGCATTGCATAGTTCTCCTCATGCTTCCTTAATTTTCTTGATATGTAAGCGATCACTTGACCATCCTACATCAAGACTCTACCTAAGCCTTCTTTGGATGTGTTTGTGCATACCAAGAATTCCTTGTCCATGTTAGGGAATTTTAGTATTGGTGTAGTTGTCAACATTCCCTTGAGCCTTTTAAATTCTTCCATGCACTTCTCAGTCTATACAAACTTCTTTTTTTTCTTCTACAATTCCGTGATCGGATTTTCTATCTTTGAAAAACCTTTGACAAACCGTCAATAATATCTAGCTAAACCCATAAAGTTGCATACTTACGGTACGTTTGTCAGTGCAGACCATTCCATAATAGTCTCTACCTTCATTGGATCCACAATAATTCCTTCTCCAGAGATAACATGCCCTAAGTAATGAATCCTTGATTGGTAAAAAGAGCATTTCGACAGTTTCCCATATAATTTGTTTTCTCATAAACACTGTAGAACCAAGTGGAAATGTTTGTCATGTTCTTCTGTTATCCCAGAATATACCAATATGTCATCTGATGCAGGAGCATCTCTCCACCTCAGTGATGCACCAACATTCCAACACATCAAAGCACATTCAAGGAGGGGAGAGACGCCAGCCCTCTCATTTTTCCCTCATTTTAAATTTCAATTTGTATTAAATATAATTAAATGTTGTAAGGCTGGAAGAACCAAATCGATGCCTTTGCGTAGGAAGGAGATAATGTCGCCTTTAATGGATGACAGTTTGATGAGATATAGATCCGATTTAGACTTCATGGACATTGAATAAAATTCAATGTAATTAATGAGAGTTAGGTAGCTTGGAGGGAAAGGCCTGAGGAGCCCCTATTTTGTAAAAAGATCTTGTATCTAAATTCATTAGAACATATGGGAAGTTAGGAGTAGAGGAGAGGAGAGAGCTTCGAGACTCTGTTGCAGTCCAGCCTTTGTAAACATCTGTATAAACATTCATAAATAATACAAAAAACAAATTTTCCTGCATATGATACTATGTGTTTATATGTTTATGAATGGACACCATCTGTGTGTTTATGAGTTTATGATGTAGATATGTATGAATAGTTTTCATCTGCAGGGATAGATATAATTTCACTATTTGTGAGTTTGTTGGATTTTTTATGGGTTCTTTAGGCTATGCAAGGAGTGAACGACAAACTATTGAAACTCTGTAGCCAGCGCAAGGAGTGCACATATGAACTCTTTCGAGTCAGAGAAGAAAGTGCTAGGAGGGCACACCAGAATAGTTTGTAGACTCAAGGATCCTCAGAGTTACTGAATACTCTAAAGGGAAGAATGTGCAGAGGAATCACAAAGGAGAAAACAAAATTACAAAATATTTTGTAGAGATCTTCTAGGAGGGCATCGAGAAGGTGAAAGTGTTCACAAGGTGAACTCTGCCTCGAGTTAAAGGAGAGGATTGTCGGAGGAGAGACACTCACAGAGTTGTTGAACACTTTGTCTAATAGCTCTACAAGTCTACATAGAGTGGATGTAGGAAATGCATCAGAGAACCTAAAGAAGAGTTCAGGGTTCAAGAGGAAGACCCCCGCAAAAGGTGCATCAGGCCAACACTCAGACAAAGTGTTGAAAGAAAACCACCTGAAGGCTAGTCAAGTGCAAGGAGTGCACCAGAGGTAAAGTAGTTTCACTTTACAAGCTCAGGGGGACAAGTGCAAAGTGTGCCAGGAGGGCACCAAAATTATTATACAGAAGCAGAGGGTCGAGTTCCTTTGAAGTCCAAGTGATTTCTCAGCTTGGGAGAGAGTGAAACATTGCACGCCGAGCGTAAGTGTGCACCAGGTCTAAGGCTAAATTTCATTTCCGAAGCTTAGGAGGGAAAACACCATTGAGACCCAATACATCAGGGCTGACAGGAGGTAGTTCAAAGGTGAAGCCTTTGAAATGTTTACAATCTTTCAATTCAGGAAAGAAAGTGAAAGATCATGAGGAGGAGCAACAACATTCGTGGAATCGAGATAAGGAAGGAGATTTGGACCATTGGATTCCACGTCCAGACACTCATAGTAGCGCGTAGAGGAGAGGAATAGATCTCGACCATTAGATCTGGGTGCGAAGGGCCAACAACCGTTGGATCCAAAGGTAAGTGCACGGGACGTAAAACCTTTTAAGTGCACAAGAGAAGGAGACTTATGAAGTCCTAAAGGTAGTGGGACCGTCCCTCATCAATGTTGATAGGTGGAAATGGATCGAAGTGTCCAGGAGGTGAATCCTCGGAAGATCTATGTGGAGTAGAAGTTGAAACTCCCAAAATCCAAGGAGCTGAGTTGATCCTAGATGTTGGTGTTGGGAAGGATATGTGGCAAAGATCCACAAAATTTAGAGGAAGAACCCTTCGGAGAAAAGGCAAGGAGGAGAACGCCTGAAGAGCTGGGAGCCGAAGCAATCATGGTCGTCCATTGAGATAGGACATGTGGCGTTAGATCAACGCTTCTTTGATTTGCAAATCGAGAAAGCCAGAGGTAAGAGAAGTGAAAACTTACGAATTACGAAGTCACAAAGGAATCCTAGCCGTTGATCGGAGGATAGATATGTGGCAATAGATAAGAAGATTTGCAGAATCGTGAATCGAAAGAACTACGTCGAGTAGTTAGAAAATATTGCGAAGTGAAAAGTTGTGGAGTGCCTAGGATATTAAGCCTTGAGTCATATCCCGAGGTCACATAAAAGGAGAGAGTGGACCATAGATCTACCCCTAGATAATTAGCCAATTCGGGGATCAGAGAAAAGGGAGCAAGGAGTTCACAAAAGTTCCAAAGCATGGATTTGTGAAGGGAGCTGGCCCACGGTCGTATTCTGTGGTCACCTGAAAAGAAGGGGCTTAGATAGAAGAGCTATCGCCTATTGGCGTTGAGATTCAAAAAACCTTAAGAAGAGGGCTTGTGAGTGCCATACGACTTGCACCTTAGGAGGAAAGGGGGTATGTATAAGTTATTTTGGGTTCTAGTAGGGGGTCCGAAGAGCTAATCCAGCTCAGTTATCGAAGATACTTGACCGAGAGGTCGCACAAACCCTGCTGAGGCAAGGGGGCTACATCATCATCAATGAATACTTGAACAAACTGGTCCAAGTATTCTTGGAACACCCCATTCATTAAGCTCATGAATACCCCCAGGGAGTTTGTCAATCCAAATGGTAAAACAATAAACTCGTGATGTCTTAGGAATATCTTCCTCTTTAATTCGTAACTGATGATAACCTGATCTCAATTCGATATTTGAAAACACCATCGTGCCCTTCATTTGATCAAACAAATCATCTATTCTTGGGAACATATACTAGTTCTTGATCGTTGCCTTGTTGAATTGGCGGTAGTTGATAAAGAGTCTCCACAACCCATCCTTCTTTCTTATGAAAATAACAGGTGCACCCCAAGGTGACACACTTGGAAGTATGAGTCCTAGGTCCACCAACTCCTTCAGTTTCATTTTTAACTCATGTAACTCAGGTGTCGACATCCAATAAGTTGATCTTGGTATCGGTTCCATTCCAAGTTTCAGTCGATGGTCAACTCCAAATCTCTTTCGGGCGGCAAGCCTGGTAACTCTTCTGAGAACATGTCAGCAAACTCTCATACTACCGAAAGGTTTTCTAATCCTTCCACCTCACCTTTTTCATTTAGCGTTGAGATTTCATATAACTTGCATCCCTTGCACATTCTCTTTAGTAACTGTAGGGAAGAAATGAACCTAAATTACACTCCCTGGTTTCTTCCTACAATCGTTACTCTATCCCTCGTCATTGGTCAAACTCAATCACTTTGTCTTACAGTTGAGTATCACATCATGTGATTCCAACTATTCCATACCGATCACAATGTCATAAGATCCTAATATCGTGACGTATAGGTTTAAATTTGTCACAAAATCTCCCAAGTTAATTCACAAGTTTGTATTCTTTCCTCCAACTTTCTGTTTGGCACCCGAAGACATTTCTATGTACCTAAAATCATCCTGCTTGACTGCCTTTACCTTAATTCTTTTTAGAGCTTCACTAGAAATAAATCTCTCTGTAGCACTTGAATCTATCAAAATACTAAAAGTTTGTTTGGTCAGGTACCATCACCGACCAAACTTTTAGTATTTTGATAGATTCAAGTGCTACAAAGAGATTTATTCCTAGTGCAACGCTAAAAAGAATTAAGGTAAAGGCAGTCGAGCAGGATGATTTTAGGTGCCCATCCTAATGGTTATTCACCATTCCATGAATCCCATGGGCCTTTCCCAAATCCCCAACTACAGTGTGTTCGGTTGACCCGAATGCTCTAGCCCTCTCAACCGAATAGTCTTGCTGGTAATATGGCTCTCCACATGTCCAACATCCGGTCTTTAGTCTAGTGCTCCTGGTCCTCGATGTAGAAGTTGCTGGCCTTCCAGCCAGAGATCGTGGTTTGTTCTGCTGAGCAAGCCTAAACTATTGTTGTTGCGGGCGACACTGCTGTTGATGAAATGGTCCTCTGTAGGGGGCCCTCTGCTGAGGAGACAATCATCATGGTGTCATGAACATGGATCCTCTCGACGTATATCAATACCCTGATGTATGTATGCTTGGTGTCTGATGCTGTTGTGCACCTGTCATCATTTGTCTAGTCAGTCTTGTAGGAGTCCTGCCTTGACCCTCATTGGTCAGCTCTTCCTATGCTACGAGGGCCTTCTGGACTACATCATGCAATTTCTACGGCATTAGGATCCTCACCTTCACACGTATGTTGAATTTAAGGCCAAACACACATTTGTTGACCTTCAACTTCTCTGTGTTTAGATATAGGGCATACCGAAGTAGCTCCATAAATC
Organism: Picea engelmannii; assembly: GCA_009831015.1. Taxonomy (NCBI): domain Eukaryota; kingdom Viridiplantae; phylum Streptophyta; class Pinopsida; order Pinales; family Pinaceae; genus Picea; species Picea engelmannii. Next base: position 234,823 of record ML791806.1, read on the forward strand.
GGGCCTCATACTCCGACACCGTATGACCACCCTATCATAAGGAGTTGAACTCATTGAGCTGGCACTCAATGAATTCCTATGACAAGCACCTCTCCTAGAACTACTCCTCAAACAACTCTCATGACACGTCTTCGACAACTATCTTTAGTTATGGTAGTGGCATATTCCACCATAGAAGAGTGCTCCTCTTCAACTAAAAGACTTCCATGCATACTTTCATGTTGAAGGTGTAGTCGTGAAGTGAAAATCACATCTCCATGTTCTCCAACCAAGACTCAGCGACTGAGCCATCCGTGTCACCCATGAACTTGATAATTTTAACCTTCTCGAGTTCTCTATGAATTCTAGCACTGCCAACTGGAGCGCACTGTGGACCCTCATTGGGTACATGATCCCTGGCCTCATCTCTATCTAGTTGGTTAATCAAGGCCTGTGACATCCTCTGAAAGAACCTCATCAAACCAACCACATCCCCCATAGAAATCTGCTCCTCTCCAATGAATTTTTATTCTCCTTGAGGGTTAGACCCCTCTGGCATTGATGCTACTGGAGGCATCACGCCTGTACCCCTAGCAACACGTCATCTACCTCCACGATGTCCTCTAACCATGATTACATGCATGGAAAATTTTTAATTGTAATTAGCAACCAGTTATTAATCAAGTATTTAATATAGTGGAAGGTGTAATGATCCCAAGTCGCGGGTTGAACCTGCTCTAATACCATATGTAACGCCCCCTCCGTTACAACTACGAATAGTGAAGTACATGGTAATTTTATTTATTTTTGCATTAGGAAATTAATGATAACACATAAATCATAACAATTCATAATCAACATGACTTCATAATTAAAAGCGTTACACGCGACACATCATCATAATCAATAATGACACACACCAACACATTAACATAAATGATAGCGACACCTAATCAAAACATAAACATAAATAGTGATGAAGTTCCACACATAAAAATCAACTAAATAAATTATAGATAATGATTAACCATGTCACTGAGCATTAAAGGAGCTACCTGCCCAACCTACCCTGCAAGGTTAGGACCTCTGAAACACATAAGCAATTCTCAAGTCCATGATTCATCTTATTTATTTTGACCATTTAAGATTTCAGAAATGGTGATTGTTCTGAGGAACAAGGAGGTGTCTAAGTCCCATAATCAATCACATATCATCATTATTCTAATGGTGCAAGAGAATATAAAAGATCAATCAATCATAGGTCAACATTATGACAAGATGCAAGAGTAATCAACAATATTTCAATGGTGCAAGAGAATATAAATACTTAATCAATCATATGTCAACATTATTGCAAAGGCGCAAGAGTAATCAACTTTATTTTAAATGGTGCAAGAGATTATAAATACTTAATCAATCCTATATCAACATTAGTCTAATGACACGAGAGTAATCAATTTTATTTTAAATAACACAAGAGAATATAAATACTTAATCAATCATATGTCAACATTATTCTAAAGACGCAAAAGTAATCAACTTTATTTTAAATGAAAATACATGTAAAGAAATAGTTTTAAAGGATATCATCCATATACTTATATATTAATTCATTTACCATATAGAAAAGAATGGTGAATCGAATTATATAACTCATACCATACCTGACATGATTTACTAAGAATATAACCGTTTACTTCCCGTTATCACCTTATTATTTTACTCTCGTGAAAACCTTCTTATTATTTAATTATGAAAGAAAACAAGGAAACTAAATTTAATAATTAAACCACTTGTCATAACAACATCAAGCTTAACTAGGTAACATTATTTAATTATGAAAAACCACAAGGGAACTAAGTTCATTAACTTCACCACTCTAAATGATAAATCTAGATGTCGCAGGCTTCCATAAATATTATTTTATAAGGATTAACTTCTTACAACTAAACTTCTGGTCCTTCGATAGTGTTCTTATCCCTTTTTCAACCTACTAGTATTTTCTTAATACCTTTACTAACCATACTCTTCCAAGTGGCCTCCTCCCTTTAGACTTAAGGTTTTTCTATCTCATGCATTAAGTGTTAACTAGAAGCAAGGGAACTTAAGAGGTTTTTACCCCTAAGGAAATAGAGAAGATCAATTATTCTTCCTAGGGCCCAATAAAACTCTAATATAATAGATCAACCCTCAAGCCATACTTTAAGTGAACTGAGTAAGGGAAATAATAAACAAGGGATTAAGAATTTAATCTTATCAGTATGAGGGTCGAACTAAAGTTTTGTGGCATAGGAAGGGTTTAATGATATCCACCAACAATACAAAGGCTCCACTTCATTCTTCATATTGAAGTACGTAGGTTTCATTAAAACATAATTTATTAATCAAATAAACTAAGCAGATGGTACCAAGCTATCCATAAATAATTGGTCTACACCCTCTTCACTTGTAAACGCCCATACCTTGCAGCTATTGCGTTGATTGTGAGGGAATTTGCAGGTAGGTTAAAGGAGGTGAAGTAAGAGTCACGTTGAGAACTTCCGAGTGTGAAATCCTCCTTCAACAGTTATCTTTCAAATTAAGTGCAAGTGAACAACCTTCATGGATAATCACAACGCAATTGGCTTTCAAATTAAGCAAAATTGCATCGAGTAGTTGTGGACCACACTGTTTTACATCTAAGGATGAATTGGGTCAAGTCCCAATTGAGAAAACTCGAATGGAATAATGAGAGATACTTTTGGGATGATGCATTGTCACCTCTATCCTTCTGAATAAGTTGACAATTCATGCATATCTTCCCTACACATTTTTCTTTCTGGGTTACAGTGGAAATAAGGCAGAGTTGAATATAGGTGGGTTTGGAAGTTTGGTACATAAGGCGTTGCAGATAAATAATTTCGATAACATGGATGGTGGATGAATTTAAGAAATCTAGTTGGTATGTATAAAATATGGAAGAGATCCTTGATTGGTCTATCTTCTTTGCATAGGTGCTATGATGAAATGGATAGGTCTGAAAACCTTTGAAAGATTGCTTCGGTTAAATCTAGTAAATCTCACTAAAAAAATACGACTGGGATTGTGGGAGGTGATCTGAAAAAAAATGATATAGTGCCATGATCTGCAGTCCCAGTCGGGGGTTTGCATGGTTCCTTTTTCAATTCTCCCACACCCCTACACAGATACTACATCCCTCTACTTTCATAATGCATGATCCAACACACCATTAACAATTTAAATCAACGGGACCTCAACGCATCCCTTCAACTCGTAAATTTGAAATCTAATGGCAGTGAAAACATCTGAGGGAAGTCTGGGTTGAATTTTTTGGCGTAATCATGGATCAACATAGTCCAGTCTAGGTTGAATTTGTTGGCGCAATCATGGATCAACATAGTCCAGAACAATTATTAGACAGAAAAATCATAGATGAATTCGGGTTGAAGTCCAACAAGGTAACGACTAGGGAAATATCTCTTTTTCTTTTTAAAAACTGAAAACTCAACACAGAAAATCGCCAAGGAAGCAAACATATTCACTTAAACATTAATCCAAATCCCCCTCTTTAAAAGCTCAGAACGCTTGGGAAATAGGATGATTCTACAGTAGTTGTCATTCCTATTAATAATATTTCTAAATTTTATAAACCTACGCTCTCCGTACAAGGAAAATAATTCGATTTTCTTCACAAGATACAACATGCAATTACAATTTTTGAAAACTTTATCATAGAGGAAGAACAATAACAACTAATACATAGTTTCCAGATAGTAATTTCATCAGAAAATTTCTTCACGAGGAATGTAGTTTTGTGTTCAACCAATATTCAATGTGTTCTATCAATACATGAATGAATTCTTAAACACTACAACCTTTAAATATCAATACAAATTTTTATCTTTGAAATACGATAAATCCAAAAGGCGAATGAGTGTAGTTGATCCTCATTATGGAGTCTTGCACGCCTTCCTCTTGTCGATGCCTACTAATCCCCAAACTTCACCCGTACCTCCCAGCCAATGCTAGGGGTACTGTTCTTCCCCGTTATCCCCCCGAGCCACAAAGAAGCCACACACACAACCAAAATACTCTAGCACCCAGCTTGCCTCACAAGGTAGATCCACCCCTCTCTCTCAAGCTGGGTATCCCAACTCTCACAAGTAAAACCAATCAAAAATTTTTCCGCATAACTTTTTCCATAACCTGTGTGATCCATTTCTCAAATCAACCATTTGTTTTATAGAATTTTCCCATAACTCATCCCCACTTTCACAATTTATTCACTTTTTAATTTAAATATTTTTTAATGAATTTTCCCCTTACACTTGTCACGCTTTACCCAATTTGCACAAGTAAAATCACATTTTATGTTAATAAAATATAATTTCCCTCACCCTTCCTAAAAACGCTCCTTGAATCACTCCTAGTTGTCTCTTTATTCCCTTTATTTCCAATTAATGACTGACGCCTTACTAAATCTGAGTTGAGTTAAAATATGATCCTTATTTAGCTAGATTCCTTTCTATGCGTACACATTCTCTCCTCTATGTTTCTTTATTATTTTAAAAACTCCCTTTTAATAATTTCTTACACGTATGTTCCTTAAATCAAATCATCGGGATTATTTTAATTTACTTTATTCTTGAAATTATTTACCTCATTCCCCTTTTGCTTTAGTTATTAATTTCAATTTAGCCTCTTTACAAAACTTATACTTAGGCTCAATTAAATTGTATTTGCAAAGTCTTAGAATCTTATAGGGATTTATAATTAATATTTTCAATCCTTAATTAATTAATTGATTGATTCGCCAATGCTCAAGATTTTACAAGGTTAATTATTCATTCAGGGTTTTCTAGGCCACCTAGATTCATTGACTCACATTTTATTTATGTGACATGCCCTTCAAGATGCACTCTGTGCTCCAAGGGTGCCACTCACCTTTGACTGGTTTTGGTAGTTTTCCAACCCTTGGAGTCAGCACTCCATTCAGGCGACCTTGTGAGAGACTAAGGGTTTCTAAGGAATAATTACCATGCCTTATTGCATGCCCCTTAGAAATCTTCATGAGCGACTGTCTCAGTCTGTCCTTACATCATCATGGATTTCTCGAACTAAGTAATTTTTAACCTACAATTCGATCCATGACGTGAGTGCTAGTAGGCTGTGATAGGGACGTTGCCACACCTCTCTCTCAATATCTCATATATGTGCAAGGCCCTTTTACTCCTTATGTGAGTCATATTAGCAATCATTCATCAGTATGCATTCATTAACAAAAAACTGTCAACAATCCATATACAACATCATAATATAATCGATCGTATGTTACATATTCATTAATGAAATACTCAAACCAATACAATCCACTCCTTGAATCAATCCAGAGTCCAAGGAGGTCCATTGATGCCATCGACATCCACAATCTGTCAAGTGTCCTACACACTCAAGGAAAACTTGTTAATATCATCTGTTAATATGCATATATCAATAACACTAAATCATAATCATAAACATCATCATAAATATCCACTACCGAAATATATAATCATGTACTATAACTGGATCACTTGCATGCAAGTGTCCTCAAAGAGTAAGTGGATAACATGTGCTTGCAAGAGTGGGATGTTACAATTTTCCTTTGTTAAAGCTAGATGTAAAGTTTGATTTTCCTACTTATGATGGAGAGTTGAATGCAAAGAATTTGGACAAATGGGTCAAAAATATTGAAGTATATTGCAGGATACATAAAATCACAAGCGATACATCAAACATATAGTTGGCTACTCTTTTCCTGAGCGACAAAAACTTGATATGGTTGGATAATCAGACACAAGTTGATCTTATTCAACATGGTCTTCCTAGATTGAATTTGTTGTTGCATTAAGAAAGAAATTTTATCCATTAGCTTATATGAAAACATAAATTATTGCTTGGAAACATCTAAGGCAAGGAAAAGGGAAAAATGTTCAAGCTTATACACAAGAATTCAAGAGGAAGACATTATCTTTCAAAATTCCATTGCATACTCCTGAGACTCTTCTAAAGTATATTGGTGGTATGCACTCATATCTTTGCCATACTATATTGATGTTTAATCCTATTGACAAAGTATCAATTCAAGCTAGTCATCTTGAAGCCAACAAAGGAAAATATGTTGTTGAGGATGTGTTAGAGGAGCCAAATCAATTCGAAAAGTAGTGAAATGAAAAAGGGAAGAATAAGAATATATCTACAATAAAAAAAAATGAAAAGAAGAAGCCCACATGTTCTCACTGTGAGAAGAAAGGACATGATGAAAAGCATTGTTGGAAGTTACATCTATAATTGAAGCCAAAGTGGGCTCA
>ML791806.1:241251-257837 GCA_009831015.1 Picea engelmannii
CCTAAGAAGGGTAAAAAAAAGACCACGACCATAGTTTAGGATCTTGGATTAGATTCTAAGGATGAAAATAAGGTTACAACTATGGGCATCACGGGTAAATCTTTTGTTTCAAGTTTCAGTTCCCATACTTCTTCTTCAAAGTCTAAAGTAATCCATGATGGAAGGAAATGAAATGACCTATTTCATTTACGAGTTATCTCAAAGCACGCTAATATTGATATACTTGTTGATAATGGATCGCTAGTAAAACATATTTCAGAGAAAGTTGTTCAGAATTTAGGATTGGCAACTCAACCTCATCTGAGATTGTGTCCTTTGGTTGAATTTGTGATAATGCTTAGGTACAAGTAACTAAGAATTGTAAGTTATGGTTTTGGATCACATCGAATTTCATTGATGAGGTAGAGTTAGATATTGTTCCACTTGACATTTAAGGGATGGTTTTGGGAATTCCATACTTCTATGGTAGGAAGACCATTCTCTACAGAAAATAGAAAAAGTATTGTCTTTTCAAGGATGGGATTGAGTTCATTGTGAGAGCTCATCATATGAAGACGAATTTGACATTTGTCACTACAAACAAAGTTATCGACTTAACAAGAACTGTGACCTCAAAACGAGAAATTTGGTGCAAAAAACCCATATTTTTGTGTAAAAAACACAAAAAACAACCATCGTTTGAAAAAGTGGTGCTACCAGTAGCACCCCTTTTTCACAGGCTAGTTAAAATTACAACTTGCTTAAAACCATTGTCTTGACAACCAATACTGTTAAAATTATGTTATAGAAAATTGACCTTTGAATAGAAAAGTGATGCCACTGGTAGCACCTTTCGTATTTTTGAAGTTAAAGTTGTGACTTAATTGAAACAACAACCCCAATCACTAGTACTATCACAAACAAAGAACTTTGGATTAGCTTGTAAATCGAAAAGTGGTATTTTATTTATTTATTAATCAATTTATTTATTCTTTAAATTTACATTAAAAAATAAATTGAAAAAAAAAACTCCACATGTTTCTTGTTTAATTTAAAGAAAAAAACACACATTTTTCTATTTAATTTTTTTCAAAAGAAAAAAGAAACACGTGTTTAGGAAAAAAAAACCATTTTCTATAAAAACATATTTTTTTAATGAAAAAACCATTTTTTTAAATGAAAAATTGATTTCTTTAATGAAAATACACAATTTTTAAATGAAAAGATACAATTTTAAATGAAAAAAACACATTAAAAAAAAAAGAATGGGATTGTTTTTTTAAAATGTTGAAATATCAAACAAAAAAAATACATAAAACATTAAAATTAAAACTTTCAATTATTTAAAAACAATATTTTGAAAACACAATCAATAAAAAGAAATAGTAATATAAAAATAAAAGCAAACTTAAAAGAAAATAAAAAGTTAAAAATCAAATTTTAAATTAAAAAACAAAATAAATTAAAAACAATTAAAAAAAACATCAAACTATTTTTTTTTTTAAAGTAAAAAGAGAGTGGATCCTATTATTTTATATCATAAAAAAAATATATACATCTGTCCTTGGGCTGCTAGTTGTTTCACCAAAATAGCGGAAATGAGAACAATTGGCAACTCTTGATAACTATGTCCAAAAGAGGCAGACCGCCATGCCCTGCCTGGAGGAAACTAGGACGGGTGGCGATCTATAGTCTGTGGATTTTTCCAAAACAACTGAAACTGAAAGTAAAATAAACAGAAAAGAGTTTAACGGACATAACATGTAACTAGAGCCCGAGCATCTAACTATAATCAGAAGGCAAGTCTAGCCACGCTATTACCTGTTGAGGTCTTCATTGTCAAGGTCTTCACTAGGCATTTCGTTTCGAGTTGGCAGTGCATATTGTATTGCACATGCTGAACATATTGGTTTGTTGGCGTGTTAAAGAAAGATTTGTAGAGAATGTCTATGCATTGGCTCATGAGTGTGCCACGATAGGAATGGTCTTCCATCTGGCACCTCAAATCAAACACGAAGTTGAGTTGTTCTAGGTGGAAGAAGGGCGAAGGGACACACCACTGGTTCGAGGTTGTCGAAATAGGAGGTGGTGCAATGACCTCGCCACCTTTTTTTGACGTGCTCCCACCCTCTACCTCACTTGATGCAACCCACGCTCCTTCCTTCACGTCATCTTGGTGGCCTGTTCTCGTGCTCCGCTCCTCTACCTCGCCCTAAGCTTCCTTCCCCATACTCCCAGGCTCGTGCTCTAAGACTGTGAAAGGAGCGAGACCGTCATTCTGGGCCATTTGGAGGCACTCTTCTTGGAGCTCCTCCTCAATGTAACAGATAGGGAAATCCTCCATTTGTGAGTCCATGGTACCTAAACTATGGTGAAACATTGTACCTTTCTGAGTTTCGTCCTCAAGGAAGCTGGTTGGAGGCTGTCAATTCTCTGGCACCGTGAAGAGAATAGCCTCCAGAGGGAGTTGGATGTCCTCCTTCGGGATGACCTCCTCCACAAAAACTGTTGGAGGTGACTAGGTCATCATTTCCCAGCCATCTCTACAAGCAATTTGAGCTTTCTGAGTGCGGGCAATTAAGAGCACCCTCTCAAGCCTTTGCAACCATTTATACCTTTCAACCATGTTGTACCAAGCTAGGCTGCAACATGGATTTCCACGCTCCTGGGGCATCGAGAGGATGAGTCTAATAGTGAAATTACAGAGGATGCAGGAATGACCACTCCCAAGATCTAGACTGCGAGTCGAGTGCAGACCGAAAACAAAATGAGGAAGGTAGATGCAGAGGTGGATACTAACTGGAAGGTGCAACACGACGACTTCCATGATCGCCTCCCTAGCATTGAATTCGTTGGAATCCTAGTTGTTCCTGCGAGGGAGAAGTCCCATGGTTGTTTGTTGGTAGTTATGGTTGGCTCCCATTCTTAATGTTGAGGGGATGGGAGATGACCATCCTTATTTATGGCTTGGCCAGGCCCGGTGCGACATGGCACTTGAGTGCTACGTGTCACCCCATCCGAGGTTGGGGACTCCATATTGGATAAATCTTGGCATAGGTATGAGAGTTCAAAGAGAGGTGAAGTTGGGGAATTCTAGTGGATCTTCCCGATCATGGTCGCCACTCCTTCATTTTTCAGACAATCCACAACTTTGTTTGTTTCCATTTTTACATGAGAGGGGATGATAGTAAGGCTAGGTTGTAGGAGGGTGTCGAATTCCTCTAAGAGTCCTGAAAGTATCCAACTGGGTGAGATTTCTAGTGGGTGTTCTCGATGAAGGATTTTGGTTATGAGCTAGATGATGATATGGGAGTCCCCCATCGCAATGATCTTATTGAAGTGGTGCTCTATTGCGACCTTGATTCCTCTTAGGAAGCTCCATAGCTCGACTGCATTGTTAGTGTTGGAACCTAGAAATACTGTTGTTAGATGGAGAATTTCTCCGTTTGAGTTCCTGAGGACTACCCCGAAGCCCACTGGACCCAGATTCCCTTTTGAATTCCCGTTGAAAATTATTTTTATGAAACCAATTGGTGGGGGGCCTAGGTGGTTGGGATGCGGAGGCGGCTAGTGACTGCTATAGAAGTGGGGTTGTCAGCCAAACTAAGGTGCCAATTATGTATGATAGACTGTTCACCCGGGATGCATTTTAAGTCCTCAGTTTTCTAAAGCCTTCTTTGGATAATTTCCTGAATTGGCTTCATGATTATTTCCCAGGTTGAGGTGGGAGGTGAGAATTTTGATTGGAATATTATTTTATTTCTTTCCTTCCAAATCCACCAGAGAGTGAAGCCCATACGGAGCTGTTAGATGTGAGGTAGTATGGGATTCTGAAAGGTGAGCGAGTCCCAATTTTCTATGGTATCTCTGATGCTATTTCTGTTTTGATTGGAAAGTCGCATTAGTTGAGACCCCAGATCCCAGATCATCTGACTATATTTGCAATTGTTAAAAATTTTCTCCATCGTTTCCTCTTATTGTTGGCATAGGGGGCAGATTGAGGGGCCTATGAAGCCCCTCTTTTTGAGATTGTCCCAAGTAAGGATGTAGTTTTGAACTGTGAGCTGGAGGAATATGGACACTTTTGGCAAGAGTGTAGAGTTCCATATCTTGCCCCATATACTCTCCTTAGCTTGTTTCTGATAGTTCCCCTACAGGTAATAAGATTCTTTGACCGAGAAGTTTCCCATTGTGGAGTGCCCCCATCTAAGAATATATGTTCTTGTTTGTAATGTCCCCACTTTGGGACATCATCACAATGCAGAGATTTATGATGACCAGAGTAGCCAGATGGATGTTATAGCGAGTACAGGGGTATTTGAGAGGCATTGTGGGGTCCATATTACATTGATGATCATAGTCCATCATTATGAGCCATTCCGCATAGGTTGGCTTTGGTTGTGTTGCATTTCGACGATTTCCATGATTTTGACTATTTTGAGCTATAAGTTAATTGAAATCACTGAAGAGGTCATTTTTGGGCACATTACTTGGAGGAACGTCTCAGTGTAATATCTCATTGGAATCGAGAGGAGAAACACTATAGGATGGAATGGCTAGAAGTGACTTTCAGTGGCCAGGGAAGCCACAAGGAGAGATAAGGAGATTTTCAACAGTAGAAAGGTTAATTAATTAATTAAAGTGATTTAATTAATTAATTAAATATTAATAAAATGAAAGTAACTTTGGAGGGACAAGGTGAGCCAAAAGTATAAAGGAAAGGCAAGGGCCTCTTCTCATGGATTCATGTATGATCTTATTTTGATATCTGGCTTTAGCTAGTGAGCCCATCTCTTGGGGGTTTTGAGGGTTTTGACATAACAAACCCTAGAGGACGATTCAGTGGTGAAAGATTCCACCTATCTTGTCCCAAGCTTGGTCTCGGAGATGCAATAATCTCCCACACCATTCTAGTTCCAAATATACTCATTTGAAGGAGGATTCTACATCAGTTTCATGTGCAGACAGAGAGAGAGCACACCAGTTGAGGGATTCCAACAAGAGGGGCGCACCATATTTGGAGAGAGATTCGTTGTAGGATATTGGCAGGGCCGTTGAGGATTCTATCACTTGGGCTTTCATTGCAGGGCCTTGGACATTAGATCTAGTGCTTTTTGAGATAGTTTTATGGCTCAGATTATTTCTTGAGCAATGGGGCAAATTGAAGAGAAGGAGGGCATTTTTGAGATCCAGATCTAGTCTGCTTGGAGGGGTTACACTTCAGATCTGACCCTGAGACTTCACGTAGTGACTTGCAGTGTCCCGATCTATATTTATGGAGAGTTTCAGAGCATTCAGAGGCCTCCTTCAGTAGGGCCGAATTATCTAGGGTTTCAGTCATCCAGTGGGGCGCACCATTCAGTGGGGGATTTCAGATCTACAGAGATTAAGAGGGATCTTGGAGATTCGGTCACTTGGGTTGTTCTTACCATCACCCGATCTATCAGTTGGCATATTTCTTAGGGTGATTGGACACTTTTGGCAGTAGGACCGAGTTATTGAGGGTGTCAGCCTTCTATTAGAGCATTGTATTCTTCAGCTGGAGAGTTTGGCATTCAGATCTGCTTGTATTGAGATTCATTTCTTATTCAACCTTTGGAGGCATCTTTTGTATTAGCGGGAGCATGTTGTAGCAGCTCTTATCTATTGTCTATCTGCTTGGCCATCTGTTGAGCATTCCAGATCGGCATCTTCATTGTAGCAGGTTTCTCTATATTATGAATAAAGAAGAATTGAAATGTTTTGGCTTGTCTATCTTATTGCATATGGTTGAGGTATGTCCATGTTTTTCTATTCTTGTTATTTGTTGTAAACCTTGATATAAACACACCTAAACAAGTAATTCATCAAAGTGTTTGATGAAATACCTCACTCAGATTTTTTTTTAAAAAGACACCAAAACAATGATGATCCTTGCATAATGGCTTCGGATCATTACACTATTCTAGTGGGGATTTTCCTTTGGTTTGTGTAGGATTTCCAGACTTGGAGATCTGTTTCCCTTGGGAGTTGTAGTTCCAAGTGGTCCATCTTCCAGTTGCGCCATGACAGGTTCTTGTCAGGCATTCTCCAAAGATCCTTAACCCATCTGAATATGTTAGGTGCTAGTGCGTGCTGAAGGGGATTAATTTCCTCTAGGGTGGCTAGGGGGGGTTGCTGCTACCATGAGTCCTTCCAGAATAGTGCACTTTCCCCATCCCATATCTCCCAGAAAACATGTTTTTGAACTAGATGCTTGTTAAGCCATGTAGTATTCCAGATGTTGAATCCCTGAATCTGATTAGTTGATATGTGGGTGTGGCCTGGGCATACTTCTACTTCCATATTTTATCCCATAGTTTTGTAGGGTGTTCAAGCCATCACCACCACAATTTGGCTCCCATGACTAGGTTGATATTTCCTGGGTCGCAAAGCCCTAATCCCCCTAGAGTTTTGGGCTTGCAAAGCTTATCCCAGCCCACTAAAGCCAACTTCTTATCAAGTTGGTTTCCATGCCATAAAAATTTGTGTTGTATGTTCTTGATGGCGCAAATGATTGATTTAGGTGTTTCTAGGGTAGTGAACAGGTAGGTTGGTAGGGCTTGCAAGATTGACTTGAGGAGCACGATCCGAGATACAATATTAAGAGGTCTGAAGGTCCAATTGTTGAGTCTATTATAGATGGAGAGGAGTAGACTGTCTCAAGAAATGGAGCGCGAAGGAACCTCTTTGAGGGGTATGCCGAGATAATTGGACGAAAGGGATCTCTTGGGTATACCTAGGAGGTGGGAGATGTGATTTTGGACCACTACTGGCATGTTGAATAAGTAGAGTTTAGATTTATCAAGGTTGAGGGCCATTCCTGATGCATCCACAAAGTTAGTGAGAATGGAGTTGATTTTGTTGGCTTCTTAAACAGTTGGTGTGTTCAGGAGGAGGGTATCGTCAAAAAAATGGTTGTGCGAGGGGGTTGGTTGTAAGTTATGTAGGGGAAGGCCTTTGAGGGTACCTTTGAGGACCAAGGTTTTGAGATAGTGTCCTAGGCCTTCTGCCATTAAGACAAAGAGGAAGGGAGAGAGGGGGTCTCCCTGACAGATTCCTCTCGAAGGGGAAAAGGGCTGTAAGGGCACTCTATTGACCAGTATGAAGAAAAAGGATGAAGAAGTGAGATTCATGATCCAATTCACCTACTGTTTGTCAAAACCAAAGGATTCTAACATAGATCTCATGTACTACCAACTGATTCTATCAAAGGCTTTTGAAAGGTCAAGTTTGATAAACATAGTTGGGGTCTTGGTCGTCTTCAATGAGTGTATGGCCTCATGAGAAAGGATGACATTGTCCATGATTTGCCTGCCTTCCACGTAGCCTGCTTGTTCCTTGGAGATTACAAAGGGTAGAATTGGATTGAGACGAGTGGTTATAAATTTGGTGATGATTTTGTAGATGATGTTACATAGGGAAATCGGTCTATACTATTTTGGATGAGTGACTCGCTCCTCTTTCGGGATGAGGGTGAGGAAGGTGGTGTTGAGGGCTGACAGGACTTGTCCCGAGGTTCTAGATTCCTCCACTACCTAACAAATCTCTTCCCTGATCATGTCCCAACAGTGATGAAAGAAGTCTATGGTGAAGACATCTGGGCTTGAAAATTTTCTTGGGACCATCTCTTTAACTGCATGGTCCACCTCTTCTTGAGTGATAAGCCTCATTAAGGCTTGATTCTTATCTTGAGTCACCAGGGTGGGTATGTGCCTAGCTATTTTATCAATTGTTTCCTCCCTGTCAACGTTGGTTTCTGTTAGTAGGCCTTTGTAGTAGATGGTGATCTCCTCAACAATCTAGTTGTGCTCTCGTATGGGATTACCTTAAGCGTACTCTAGCTGAGTTATCTTGTTTATATATCTTCTATGCACCATGGCTATGTAGAAGAACTTGGTGTTACTCTGTCCTTCTTTGAGCCATTGCACTCTAGATTTATGACGCCATAGGATTTCATCTTTATTTATTTTTTATTCTAACTCCGCTTGAAGCTCCTCGTCTTCCTTCATTAGTTCTATGGTTTTGATTCCTGCGATGAAGGTCTTTTGCAGATTTTCTAGTTTGTTCTCGATTTCCTTCTTCGTTGAAGAATATTCCCAAAGGTGGTTTTATTCCATAGCTTCACATGTTTCTTGAAATTTTTGAGGTGTTGTTGGAACTTGTACATGTAGGTCCTGTATTCTATTTTCGCTTGGTTCCACTAGGTCTTTGCTAGCCTGTGGAAGTCAGGGTGGGAGAGCCAAAATTTCTCAAATCTGAAAGGTTTGATTTTTGGTGTTGCTTTTGTATCTAGGATGAGTGAGATAGGCCAGTGATCCAAGCCTCCTCGTGGAAGAATGTCGAATTCTATGGCAAGGTCCTCCATCAGTAGGGTTTCCGTGACAAGGAACTGATCTAGTCGGCAACCAACCTGGTGATGTCCCAATCTTCGATTGGAGCAAGTGAAGATGACATTCTGGGCTTCTATGTCTACTATATTTAACTAATCAATGAGGGTTTTGAACTTACTGTTGTCTTGCTCCAGTCGTTTAGTGCCCCCGTTTTTCTCCTCCAACATAAGTATCATGTTGAATTTGCCTCCCAGCACCCAATTGGGCATGCTCAGAAGTGGTTTGATGGAGTTTATCCTCTTCAAGAAACTCTCTTTTTTCTGTGGTCTTTGGGGTCCAAAGACATTTGTGATAGCCCCTTCCTTGGTCTATCCTATGGCTGTGAAGCATGTTGTTATCGTACCAACAGTAGAGAAGGGTCGGTCCATTGTGATAGTTCTGGGGTTCCATAATATTGCTAATTTTCCTGACGTGCCAAAGGATTCGGTGTATATGGACTCTCACACTTGCCAACATCGGTGGAAGATAGTTTCTGCCTTTGCTCCAACACACTTTGTCTCTTGTAGTAAGAGGATATCTGGATTTTTTGCACTTATACAGTCTCAAAGAGTCCTCTTCTTGGATCTTCCATTGAGTCCCCTGATGTTCCAAGTTATGACCTTAATCATGATGATTGGGGAGGTGGGTGGAGGTATCCCTCCGAAAACCTATGGACTTGGCCTGAGTTGAGCATGAAATTCCCCACCTCTTTGATGAGTTGGTGGGCAGATTTCGTCCCCGTCTTTTACCTTCCTGTGGAGCGCGCTTTGAGTCTGTATTTAGATGTGTGGCTATGCCCAACCTTGTTGTGGATTTGACAATGGAATATAAAAAAACTTTATGAACTTTTCTAAGTTGCTCTACAGGTATGGTTTGCAGATCCTTTCGATTAAAATATTCCTCTAGCGTTTCTAGATCTATATCCATGAGGTCTTGTTCATCTAGCTGCATTAGGGTATCTCAATGCTCCCCCATTTTGTCTCCTTAGTGATGTTCTTTACTTTGGGTAGATGAGTGTGTGCCCTGAATTTTTCCTTTCTGTTGGCTCTTTTATTTATGAGGATCTTGAATCTCTTCCTCTTCTGGCAACTGATTCAAGATATCATAGGAGTTCTTGGTGATGATCTTTGGGGCGTTGTCTGGGTTCTTCTTCTTTGGCGAGTTTCCTTTCCAAGGAATATCCCAAAATTTTAGCAAATATTCCCTTACCAATGTGCGACATGTTCTAGTTGTTATAACAAACAATGAATAATATATTGAAGTTTAGACAATACAACATGAGAATAAAGGGGATCGGTTAGGTCGCCCACACCTATATAAACTAGTGCTTGGATAATGTACAAACCATGGAAATGGATGCCAAAGAGAGGTATTGCATAGAAATTTGTGCCATTTGTATATTTTTTTCTCCGTTTGGATGCAAGAGGTATTCATAGTTTTGGATTGCCTTGTTTTGCGTGCTATTGGGTTCTTTGAGGGAAGTATAGGGTGTTTGTACTCATTTTTTCTCAAAATTTTGAGAGGAATATGATGGTGGTATATGTTCTCTGTAAAATTTCTATGTATGAAAAGTGTTAGTCCAATTTTATATGTATGAGACACATAGTCTCGTTATGCGTGCAAAAAGGGGTTTCTAAGCACCTGTTCCAAACATAGTCGTGTTTATACTCATTTTTCTCATAATTTCGTGATGAATTCAGTAACAATATTTTTTTATGGGACCCAAGGACATAACCCAAGATGGGTGAATTTTGTAAGTCCATTCATTGTAATTTTTGGCATTTGAGCATTAAAGAGTGGTCTCACTGATTGAAAAGGGACCCAGAGACATAACCCAAGATGGGTGAACTTTGTAAGTCCATTCATTGTAATTTTTGGCATTTGAGCATTAAAGAGCGGTCTCACTGATTGAAAAGGGACCCAGAGACATAACCCAAGATGGGTGAACTTCGTTAACAAATTGTTTATGTTCCTTTTGAGTTGTTGTTGATCTTACTTTACTTCATTTTAACATTTTATTTTTGCAAGTTATTCATCAATGTTATTGAAATTTATGGATAAGTAAGACATTCACATGTTATTTTCAAATAATCAAAGACAATCTTCAATTCCCAAATCTAGTCATATTTTTTGTGTACTTAAGAAACAATTTTACATCTAAGGACTTTTAGATCAAGTAGGTATTCAACATTGATTGTGACAATGAAAAAATTACAAATTGGACATAAATGTCAAATTTAGAGAGCCATACATTTCAACTTAGAGATCAAAATTGAGTATGGATATATCCATTGGAAAGCTGATTCAAAGGAGAACGTGAAAATTTTTCAAAGGATACATTTTTTTTTCAAAACATTTCAAGAACATGGCCTTTGATCTTGAGTGGACAATGCAATTGCCAATGCAATACTAGATGTAAAAATTGAGAAATGAAGGATGTATATACTTCATGATGGTGTCCATATAGTGGTGTGGAGGTACATTTGGAGGTGAAAAAGTATGGAACTAAAAATGGGTGTTTAACAACATGTTGAAAGATTGGATCAAGGATCAAGGATGAGTAAGGATAATTAATCTTATGGTATTACTACAATTTTAATATCAAGATAGATTAATTCCATGAATTGATATTGTTAAGGCCTTTTTTCAAATTTGATTTATGGTTCAATCAAGAAGATTGAAGGGACCAGCAAGCTCGTGTCTTGAATAAGAATGCATTCAGGGTACTTATTTGTTGGACAACTGAGAGGGGGGGGGTGAATCAGTTGTTACCGTGCTTAAACAATTATGCTTCTTTTAAAATATTTACAAGGCACTCAAAGAGGATCACAATAATGCAGAGAAATAAACAAAGGCATATTCAACATTAGTCACATATATGAGAAAGACAGAGACAGATAATTCCCGAGGAAACCCATATAGGGTAAAAACCTCTTTTTCTTTATATGCTAAGTATTATCTACATTCTTTACAATATCATACATATGAGCACCAACTCATTGTGAGGCTACAACCTCTGGTTTTGCAAGCTGCAACTTGATGAGAGCACCAACTCTCTATTTTCTCTAGCACCCACTAGAAGGAAGCACCAACCCCCAGGTTTCTCTAGCACCAACTAGAAGGAAGCACCAACTCCTTGGTTTCTCTAGCACCAACTAGAAGGAAGCACCAACTACCTGTGTTCAAGCACTCACTTGAACCTTTGAGGACACCAGTCCTCCCTAGCACCTCCCAAGCACCCTGGTATATTAATTCCTTGTTACTAAAACTTATTACAGTGATATAAAGTTATTCAATGGCTTACCGCCCTTGTTGCTTTTCTGTTACACTACTCTGTTCTGTCTGCATCGGTGTCTTCTGCACGCCCCTTTCACTTTCTATTCTTCTGCCTTTTATACTCTCTGCACCATATTCCTTCAATGCAACCTTCCTCTACTATGCATTTCTGCACCTGCACTCTGCCTCCTTGCTCACACTTGAATCCTTCCCCACGACGACAACCCCAATATCTTCTTTGTTCCACATTCTTATAGTCCCTGTGCTCCTTGTGCATGTAATATTTTCCATGCCTCTACATGCTTACACCGCACCAAATTCCTCCACAAATTGAGTTCTCTGTCTGATCATCATCATGACTCTTCAACTTCTCTGTTCCCCTTTCCACTCGTTCAACATCACTGTATGTTATACTGAGATTCCTCATCCTCTTTGGCACTTTGAGACTCTTTGTCTTCTCTGTGATAGTCGAGATCACCTTCTTTGTTCCAGTTACAGGCCTCAATGCTCATCCAGTTGTCAATCACCCCCATGAACATCTTCATCCCTCTTGAAGATTCCCAGAGACTCTTCACCTCCTCTTTCAATCATCTCGAAGTGTCTTCGAGTCCACTGGCAGAAACCCTCTGTGGTTTCTGGCAGTTACACTGTGTCGTGCTATAGTAGCCCTCTAATCTTGTTCAAATTCACCTGCACCATTGGATTTATTCCAAGGGATCTTGCATTCATTTCGGCATTTCGGCTTTCGACAGTTCATCATTCGTGTGACCATGTATCATGACATTCCCAGTCGCGATCCCAGAAAAAGAGCTTGGTTGCTCTAGCTCTTTCCTCCATCTCTCGTTGATGTGACCAAGGGCTGTGACCACAGCCTTATGCATAAGGTGCTTTCGTAATTTTGCATTTCGTGAATCTAGAGATGAGGCATCTCGACTCTCCAAGTCGCGATCCTCGAAACCCTGAAATGGCATGGGATCAACGGTCCCGATCAACACTTGATCTGAAGGGTCAGATCATTTCGTGATTTCGCATTTTGTGATTTCGACATTCTTGATGTTCAGTGTTCTTGTCACTACAAAGTCTCGATCCTCAAAAATCTGAAATGGTGTCAGATCAACGGTCCATATCACATCTTGATCTGACAGCTGTGATTAAGTCACGATTTTGCATATCGCGATTTCGAGATTCTTGTAGTTATTATTCTTTGACATCTCCAACTCTCGATCCGCGAAACTCCGAAATGGACTGGGATCAACTGTCCAGATCAAAACTTGATCTGACGGCTCAGATTAAGTCACGATTCCACATATCGCGATTTCAGTATTATTGTGGTTATTATTCTTTGACATCTCCAATTCTCGATCCGTGAAACTATGAAATGGATTGGGATCAACAGTCTAGATCAAAACTTGATCTGATGGCTCAAATTAAGTCGCGATTCTGCATATCGTGATTTTGGGATTCTTGTGGTTATTATTCTTTGACATCTCCAACTCTCGATCCACGAAGCTCTGAAATGTAATGGGATCAACGGTCCAGATCAAACCTTGATCTGATGGCTCAGATTATGTCACGATTCCGCATATCACGATTTCAAGAGGTTAGGGAACCCCGTTCCTTTGACTCTCCAGTCAAGGAACTGACGATCTTTCCCCACATGTCCTTCCTGATGATGGACGGTCCTCCTTCTTTTGTGATTTTGTGAGCCCGCTACTCCTTGCACTTTAAAGAATGTGCAGGTTCTCCTTGATCCGACGATGGTTGGATCCCGCACTTGGATTTAATGCCTGAGATCTATCCTCCTCTTCAATGCACTATTCTTGTCTACATTGAGATCTGACAACCATCGGGAATTTTGAATTGTTGATCCAACGATCACGGTTGCTGCTCTTCCCCAATTATCACTGCATTGTTGATCATCGTTGTTGTACTCAAGCCATCATCATTGTTTTACTTCCCATCAATTACAAGCATACGCTGCCTATAAAAACATGCCAACAATCTCCCCCTTTGTCATTGATGGCAACTAGGGCACCCGAATTCTTTTCTCCCCCTTTGACATCAATGTCAAAGAAAAAACATGCTCCCCCTGAGTTGTTGCAGTAATTTTAGGATGCATTAGATATTCAAATAATACAAAACTTCCCCGAAGATGATGGACTCTTTTAGGTGTGAGACGAAATGACACCCAACTTCTGTCTAAGATATTGAAAAGGTGTCTTGGCTAGGGGTTTAGTAAAGATGTCTGCAATTTGTTCTGTAGTGGGAATGTAATGGACCTGAACAGTCTGATTGGTGACCTTCTCTCTCAGAAAATGATATTTTATGGGAATATGCTTGGTCTTGGAGTGGAATACATGATTTTTAGACACACTGATGGCACTAGTGTTATCACAGTGAATTGGGATCGGTGTAGTGTATTTTACCTCTAAGTCTGCAAGTGTCTGAATCATTCATAATACCTGGGTGAAACAGGTAGTAGCCGCAATGTACTCTACCTCTGTGGTTGATAAAGAAATGGAACCTTTCTTTTTACTAAGCTAGACTACTAAGGAGTCACCCAGGAAGAATGCTCCTCCACTGGTGCTTTTTCTCTCATCAACACAATTTGCCCAATATGCATCTTAATAAACAATCAATTGAAGATTTTGATTTCTGGGATACCACAGACCATAAGTCATTGTTTCTTTTAAATACCTGAATATTCTTTTGACAGCTTGCAAATGACTCTGTTTGGGTGCAGCCTGATATCTTCCCACCATTCCTACAACATGCATTATGTTTGGGCGAGATGTTGTGATGTACAACAGGCTTCCTATCATTGATCGATATGAGCTTTGATCAACATCAGGTGAATCATCATCATTTCTTAGTTTACATCTAGTTACCATAGGTGTAACCATAGGTTTATAATCTTCCATTTGAAACCTTTTCAACATTTCTCTTAGATATTTTTCTTGAGAAATGAACATCCCTTCAGGCGTCTAAGTAATTTGTAGAGCAAGAAAAAATGACAGTTCTCCTATCATAGACATTTCAAATTTAGACTCCATGGCAGAAGCAAACCATTGTACCAGTGAATCCTTATTACATCCAAAGATGATGTCATCTACATAGACTAGTATGATGAGCAAATCATTATCCTCTATTTTAATATACAGATTGTTGTCAGATGTTCCTCTCTTGAACCCTTTGTCTTTGAGATACGTATCCAGTCTGTGATACTAGGCTCGAGGGGCTTGTTTTAAACCATATAAATATTTCTTCAGTTTGCATACTAAGTCAGGGTTATCAAACAATTTGAAACCCTCTAGTTGTCCCATATAGACTTCTTCAATTAAATCTCCATTGAGAAAGGTTGACTTGACATCCATTTGGCAAACTTTAAACCTTTTATGACAAGCATAGGCAAGAAATATTCTGATAGCTTCTAATCTTGCTACGGGCGCAAATGTTTCATCAAAATCCAATCCTTCTATCTGAGCATAGCCTTTACAGACTAACCTCGCTTTTTTCTTGATAACTCGTCCTTTCTCATTCAACTTATTCTTAAAGATCCATTTGGAGCCAATGACGTTTTTATCTTCAGGTCTTTGAACCATCTCCCATGTACTGTTTTTCTCAATCTGATCAAGTTCTTCATTCATTGCTTTAACCCAGTGGTCATCTTTGTTGGCTTCATTAAAATTCTTGGGTTCCATCATGGATATGAAGGCTGGATGATATTGTTCGATGTTTTTGATTATATTTCTTCTAGTTTGTACACCTTTGTCTTTTTCCCCAATTATCTGACTTGCATGATGATTCTTTTGAATGATTCTGGAGGAGGAATTTGTAGTTGACTATTGATTTGAATCTGTCTGAGTGTCTGAGTCTTCATCTAATTCAGATTCTTCATTTTTTGATTCTTGGACCTATTCATCTTTAGCTTTAGCTGTGTCTTCTGTAGAAGACTCATGACTGTACACCTCTCTTGTTGGGATTCCTTCATCAATTTTTACATCAATACAGTCAACCATTTTATGCAGCCTCTTATTATAGCATCTGTATCCTTTACTATTTGTAGCATACCCTAAGAAAATACCTTCATCCACTTTGTCATCATATTTTCCGAGGTTCTCATCATTATTCTTTATGTAGCATTTACTCGCAAAGACTCTGAATAGTTTGATTGAGGCAGGTCTTCCAAACCATAATTCATAAGGTGTCTTGTCACTTTGTGGTCTGAGGTGGGATTTGTTAAGAACATGGACTGTTGTGTGTATTGCTTCTACCCAATGGGTTTGACCAATGTTCTTCTCATTCATCATTGACCTGGCCATTTCCTGCACTATTCTATTTTGCCTCTCAACTACTCCATTTTGTTGTGGAGTTATTGGGATTGTGTATTCTCTCTTGATTCCATGCTCATCGCAGAATTCCTTGAAGTGTCTTGACATCAACTCTCCTCCCCGGTCTGATCTTACTGCCTTTAACCTCTTCCCTGTTTGAGTCTTAGTTAAAGCCTTAAATATTTTAAACTTCTCAAATGCTTCAGTTTTTTTTTTGAGAAAGGCAACCCAAGTAAGTCTGGAGTAATCATCGATAATCAACATGAAGTAGTTTTATTTCCCTGTGGCTTCCTCTTTCAATGGTCCACATAAATCCATATGAACTAGCTGGAGTGGTTTCTCTGTTGAAGTAAAGCTCTTGGACTTAAACTGTGTCCAGTTTTTCTTCCCTACTTGACAGGGTTTACACATTGAGTCTTGGGGCTTTGATATTCTCGTAAGATCTTTTACTGCCTCGAGGTTTTTGAGTTTGATTAAGTGGTCAAATTTTATATGTCCAAGTCTTCTATGCCATAACCAACTTTCATCATGTTTTCTTAGATGACATTCTTCTCTATTTTCTTTCAGCACATATACATTATTTTATGTCCTTATGCCTTTGGCCACCACT
>ML791806.1:267202-287595 GCA_009831015.1 Picea engelmannii
TCTGGGAGAGATCTCAAGATTTTCTGAACTAAAGAAGATTCCCCAATTGTTTCACCAAGTGCCTTCATTGCATTTACCATTTCTTCTACTCTCGGAAAGTATTTTCCAACAGTTTCATCTTCCTTCACCTTCATCTATTCAAACTGTATTATGTAGGTTTGAAGCTTTGCATCCTTTACCTTCTCATTACGCTCATAACTGCTAATGAGTTTGTCTCACATTTCTTTGGTAATTCCTAGGTACATAACTTTTATGAATTCTTCTTCTGCAAGCCCACTCAAGATAACATTCATAGCCTTAGTGTTGAAGCTAAATTCTAGTTTTTCATCCTTATTATCTAGCACAATTGGCTTTACATAACCAGGATCTACCACATCGCAGACATCTGCACCTAAAGCCATTATGTAGGTTCTCATTCTAACTTTCCAGAAGGCAAAGTTTGTTCCATTGAACAGAGGGGCCTTATTGGTTGAATTTCCTTCATGGCTTGACATGTTTAAGCTTTAGGATCTACCCTTAGATAAAAGGGGCCGACTCTGATACCAATTGTTGGACAACTGAGAGGGGGGGGGGTGAATCAGTTGTTACCGTGCTTAAACAATTATGCTTCTTTTAAATTCTTTACAAGGCACTCAAAGATGATCACAATAATGCGGAGAAATAAACAAAGGCACATTCAACATCAGTCACATATATGAGAAAGACAGAGACAGATAATTCCCGAGGAAACCCATATAGGGTAAAAACCTCTTTTTCTTTATATGATAAGTATTATCTACATTCTTGACATTATCATACATATGAGCACCAACTCATTGTGAGGCTACAACCTCTAGTTTTGCAAGATGCAACTTGCTGAGAGCACCAACTCTCTATTTTCTCTAGCACCCACTAGAAGGAAGCACCAACCCCCTAGTTTCTCTAGCACCAACTAGAAGGAAGCACCAACTCCCTAGTTTCTCTAACACCAACTAGAAGGAAGCACCAACTCCCTGTGTTCAAGCACCCACTTGAACCTTTGAGGACACGAGTCCTCCCTAGCACCTCCCAACCACCCTGGTATATTAATTACTTGTTACTAAAACTTATTACAATGATATAAAGTTAGTCAATGGCTTACCGGCCTTGTTGCTTTTCTGTTACACTACTCTGTTTTGTCTACATCAGTGTCTTCTGCACGCCCCTTGCACTTTCTGTTTTTTTGCCTTTTATACTCTCTACGCCATATCCCTTCAATGCAACCTTCCTCTACTATGCATTTCTGCACCTGCGCTCTGCCTCCTTGCTCACACTTGAATCCTTCCCCACGACGACAACCCCAATCTCTTCTTTGTTCCACATTCTTATAGTCCCTGTGCTCCTTGTGCATGCAATATTTTCCATGCCTCTGCATGCTCTTCCTCCACAACTTGAGTGCTCTGTCTGATCATCATCGTGACTCTTCAGCTTCTTTGTTCCCTTTTCCACTCGTTCAACATCACTGTATGTTATACTGAGATTCCTCAGCCTCTCTGGCATTTTGAGACTCTTCATCTTCTCTGTGACAGTCGAGCTCACCTTCTCTGTTCCAGTTACAGGCCTCAATGCTCATCCAACTATCAATTGCCTCCATGAACATCTTCATCCCTCTTGAAGATTCCCAGAGACTCTTCACCTCCTCTATCAATCATCCCGAAGTGTCTTCAAGTCCTTTGACAGAAACCATTTGTGGTTTCTGGCAGTTACATTGTGTTGTTCTACAATAGCCCTCCGATCTTGTTAAAATTCACCTGCACCATTGGATTGATTCCAAGGGATATTGCATTCATTTCGGCATTTCAGCTTTCAGCAGTTCGTCATTCGTGTGACCATGTGTCACGACATTCCTATTCGCGATCCCCAAAAAGGAGCTTGGTTTCTCTAGCTCTTTCCTCCATCTCTTGCTGATGTGACCAAGGGCTGTGACCATAGCCTTATGTATAAGGTGTTTTCGCGATTTTTCATTTCATGAATCTGGAGATGAGGCATCTCGACTCTCCAAGTCGTGATCCCCGAAACCCCGAAATGGCATGGGATCAACGGTCCCGATCAACACTTGATCTGACGGCTCAGATCATTTTGCGATTTTTCATTTCATGATTTCAACATTCTTGATGTTCAGTGTTCTTGTCACTACAAAGTCCTCATTCATGAAACTCCGAAATGGGGTCAGATCAACGGTCTAGATCACATCTTGATCTGACGGTTGCGATTAAGTCGCGATTTCGCATATCGCGATTTCGGGATTTCTTTGGTTATTATTCTTTGACATCTCCAACTCTCGATCTGCAAAACTCTGAAATGGGCTGGGATCAACAGTCCAGATCAAACCTTGATATGACGGCTCAGATTAAGTCACGATTTCACATATCGCGATTTCGGGATTCTTGTGGTTATTATTCTTTGACATCTCCAACTCTCGATATGCGAAACTCCAAAATGGACTAGGATCAACGGTCCAGATCAAACCTTGATCTGGCGGCTCATATTAAGTCGCGATTCCGCATATCACGATTTTGGGATTCTTGTGGTTATTATTCTTTGGCATCTCCAACTCTCGATCTGCAAAACTCCGAAATGGACTGGGATCAATGGTCAAGATCAAACCTTGATCTGACGGCTCATATTAAGTCATGATTCCACATATCACAATTTCGAGAGTGTAGGGAACCCTGTTCCTTTGACTCTCCAGTCAACGAACTGACGATCTTTCCCCACGTGTCCTGCCTGATAATGGACGGTCCTCCTTCTTTCGAGATTTTGTGAGCCCGCTACTCCTTGCACTTTAAAGAACGTGCAGGTTCTCCTTGATTCGACGATGGTCGGATCCCACGCTTGGATTTAATGCCTAAGATCTATCTTCCTCTTCAACATGCTCTTCTTGTCTACATTGAGATCTGACAGCCATTGGGATTTCTGAATTGTTGATCCAATGATCACGGTTGCTTCTCTTCCCCGATTATCACTGTGTTGCTGATCATCATTGTTGTACTCAAGCCATCATCGCTGCTGTACTTGCCATCAATGACAAGCATACGCTGCCTGTAAAAACATGCCAACATTATTGTGATTAGTAGGTGTGATTTAGATTGTAGAAGAAGAGTGTGAGGGCCATGACCATTGTAGCTAATTATTATGTACAACCAACAAATAATGACATGAATGAGAAGTATAGAACAAACTAGTAGGTAAAGAATTCCATCAATATACATAGGAAATTAAATAATAAGGGCTACAAATCATGATTGCAAAGAATAAAGTGATGGAAGTTTGGTATGGAAGAGGAAATCTACCGAGAATAAAGAGAACGAGGAATTTATGAGGTGATCTGTGGCTCATGTGATGGTTGAATAATCTATGTGGGAAAGTGTATCAATGCTTGAAAGGGTCACATGCTATGAACCAACAACTTATGTGTAAATAATATAGTGAAAGAAATATTGAATGTTCATTCACTTTAAAGGTGCCAATGGTGGAATAAAGCACTTCATTGTGTGTGAATTGGTATTGAAGGATAAAATCAAGCTTCATAGAGAATTATCCAATGAAGAAAAGAGAAATTCCATATCGAAGAAGTCTACAAATAACTAGAGATACAGGTATAAGAGGCAATTATGTGGATACTCAATTTGATTCGAAGATAGTGTAGTACTAAGGGAATGATTGCAACAAAAAATAAGAATCGTTGATGCATGTAGATAATGATGAGTACATTCCAAGTGTGCGAATGGATAATAAACCAAAGAAGAACATAAGAAGTGCAATGATTTCCAGAATGGAAGCATTCATGTCGCATATGAAAGGGAAAACACATATATGTAGTGGGTGCAAAATAGAGTGGACTCTAGAGTAGTCTCTATGAAGTTACAAAGATTCTCTAGGTATGTCCCGACTGAGTAATTTTATGGAATAAGTTGCATTACATTGTCGTTATACTTCGATCATGTTATATTAATCCTATATAAATTCCAAAATTATTTATATTCCAAAATTGTTTAAAAAAAAAATAGAAATAGATAAATATTTAAATATTTTTGAAAAAAACAAAAAAAATTAATTAAATAACTAAATTTCATTCTTAAACTTTTTTATAATATTTAACAAATCTTTTTTTTAATCTAAATTATTAAAGTATTTTTTATTTTTTTATTTTTCCCTCTTACAAATAACTAACTTTAACCCTCAAATTTTATACATAAAGTTTAAAGGATTTTAACCATTAAAATAATCTCATTAAACTTACTTAAAATATTTCTTATATTAATAATTATAAATTAAATGTAAATCAAATTAGTTTTTTTTTTTGTTTTTTAATTTGTGCGAGACCTGTTGGCTACGCGATTAACCTGTGGCTTGAGAAACCGCGACTCAGAGGCATCTAAGCCGTCAAAATCACCCGGGGATCGCACCCGGCCTGAGCCACACCAACCCTTAACATGGTTGGATTTTTTGTCCCCGCAGGTTTCGAACCGGTGACTTTAACATCACGGAGTGGCTTAACAACACACTCCATCACCGACTGTCCTACACCTCGGGGACGTAAATCAAATTAGTTATTTGAATTAAATAATTTAAATTTAAACAAAATTCTCATCCAAATATATTCATTTTTTTTCTGCAAAAAAAAAAAAAACTAAATTTTATTAAAATATATAAAATTTACATTCTAGAGAATGCATGTTGAGACATGCATTTAGTTTTGTAGGATTTCAGCCACATAATCTAGAAAAATTCAAAATACTGAGTCCACTATATGAGCCCTCAAAAAACTAGGTATTCATGTACAAAAATCTGGAACTAAAGCCACCATTCTTGAACAAGATCAAGAAGTCTGCAGATCATAAAAACATAATGT
Source organism: Picea engelmannii (assembly GCA_009831015.1). NCBI lineage: Eukaryota > Viridiplantae > Streptophyta > Pinopsida > Pinales > Pinaceae > Picea > Picea engelmannii. The sequence goes on from ML791806.1 coordinate 272,076, forward strand.
TGTGGCTTCTCTTTACTTCTGATCATAACACTATATATATCATCTGAAAAAAGCAAAGACCCCTCTCAATAAACTGGAAGTCCTTCATCATTCCAAAAAATTTGCAATTGGCTACAAAACAGATCCAATTCCAAGAAAAAGAGGAGGAACATGCTAGATATTGACCCTTGTTGGGCCACTGGTTCTATAAAAGGCTTGTGAAAAAGCTCGAATCCCTGACCATTCTTGAACTCTATGACATGTACCTTATTTAGATAGGGTGTCTGTTGTGACACTCCTTTCCTTGTAAACATGTTGAAATGACAGGTTTGTAAAAGTGTTTGAAGTTAAAAAGACTTCATCGAGGATTGTAGAAATACTGATGTTGTGGCACATTTGAGTTTTCCACAACCAATTGATGACCACCATTGAGTCACCAAAAAATTGGCATAATTATTTGTACCCTGCCCTAGTCCCCACTTTATTTTAAATAAATGTTATGGGGATATATAAAGAACTCGTCCACCTCCACATCTAACACCATTGTCTTGAAAAGCACCATGAAATGTTTATATGTTCCTCCACCACTCCACCACCTCCCTAGGAAGGGAAGCATCTTTCTCCTAAAGTGCAAGGATTGTTAAGGATTGTTAAACTGTGTGCTGCTATTGTATCATGTAGAGAAACTTTTCCCTTGAAAATGGAAGAGTTTTGGGCTATCCAAATGCCTCATAATCAAATTTTAATCATTTAATTATAATATTAAATAAAGTAAACATAATTTAAATAATTCTTCTTCATCAAGTTTGAGACTTTATTCTCACCAAAATTTTATTCATTTAATTATAATAATAAATCTATGTCATCTATTTTAATTTAGAAGTTTAATATTCTCACTAAAAAATATATTACAGTTTCAAAGTTTATGAGACAAATGTTCATGTAACATAACACATTAAAATAATAATAATAATAATAAATTAATTATAAAAAATAAAAACAAAAAAGATCCATTATTACCTCTTCACCTCATACATTTAATCCCTTTGGACCCTTGATTATATATATAGTGTTGTAGATTATGTGATATCTGATATCCTCATTTCTAACCAAATAACAACTTTTGACCTTTTAAATGACCATGAGCCTGAATCTGATCATAAACCTTAAACCTAACTCTAAAATTCTCCATGCATAGGAGCACCATTGAAGAGAATTTTGATAATCAAAGGAATTTGCGCTTTGACAAAAGTAAAGTTGACATTTTCTTAAAAAATTTAAATAGTAAATTAAACCTCCTAACTTATAAGGAAAACATTGAAGAACTCTATCATAATTTTACAACTACCTTTTCCACTTCTATTAACAAGTTCTCTTTCGAGGTGTCCCATAAAAAGAATAATAGAACAACCAATCCTTGGTATGATAAAGAATGTAAATTTGATAGGAAAGCCATTAGGGATGTTTCTAATGAGCCCTTAAAACTCGATAAGATCAATACATACAAAGCCCTAATTAAAAGGAAAAAAAGATACTGTATCAATAAAAGGCAAGAGCAACTTTCAAAACTATACAAGTTGGATCCTAAGAAGTTCTGGAGCCAAATTCTAAAATGCAATACTAAAGAAAATAATAGGATTCCCTTAACGGACTGGAATTCCTACCTTAAAATCTTTACGAGTTCCCTAATGCCATGGACACCATTCCTATTGTCCCTACAAAGGAAGAGTTTTTTTCTTTAGATGACATAGAGTTCGGGGTTAAGCGGCTCGCAAATGGGAAAGCTAAGGACATTGAAAGCTACCAAGATGAAAATTTTAAAATCGGAGGGCCAATCCTTATCCCTCACATACACAAGCTCTTCAACTTAGCAGTCAAGCAGGGCTTCCCTAAACCTTGGATGCAAAGCCTCATTGTTCCTATTTTTAAAAATGGGGATAAAAAGATTCCCTCTAATTATAGGACCATTATGAATAGCCTGATTTATGCAAGCTTTATGGAATTATTTTGGAAAATAAGATTAGCATTTGGATAGAAAGTCATGGTAAAAGAGATAAAGGCGAGGCCGGGTTTAGGAGATATCATTCAACTTTGGATCATCTTGTTACCTTTAGGATCATTGCAGAGGAGTTCCACAATACTAAAACTAATATTTTTTGTTGTTTTGTTGACTTTAGAAAAGCTTTTGACATGGTTCCTAGGAAAAACCTTTGGAATAGGTTGGAAGAGATAAAAGTGCCTCTCGAGTTGAGGGCTTCTACAATAAGGATGTATGAGAACATTATTGCTAAGTTTAAAAGCACTTAGGGCTGGTCAAAAGAGATTAACAACAATATCAGAGTCAAACAAGGTTGTCCCTTATCCCCTACCCTTTTTGGCATATACATTGATAAGTTAGAAGAATGCTTGGAAGAAGAAGGTTGTGTTGGCCCTACTCTCACTGGTATAGTCATCAATCTTCTTCTTTATGCCGATGATATCATTCTTATGGCAAGGAGTCCCCATGATCTTGAAAACCAACTAAGAATCCTCAAGGAATTTTCCTCCAATATGGGTATGACTTTTAATACTGATAAGACTAAGGTCATGATTATTAAATCCAATAAGATCCCTTATGGTACCTTTGTATATGACACCAACAGCTTGGAGGAAGTGACTTCATACAAATATCTTGGAATTGATATTCACCACAAGCTCAATTGGAATTATAGCATTGAGAAAAGGATTATTGGGGGATGGAAAGATTATTATGGGCTTGAAAACAATTGTAATTCAACTGATCTTTGGAGTTGGGATAAGAAGAAACTCCTCTTTGAGACTCTTGTTACACCTTTTGATATTTATGGATGTGAAGTCCGATGCTATAGTATCTCTCGTGAATCCTGGAGAAAGATAGAGAAAATACAAAAGAATTTTATAACCTATAATCTCAAAATTAAAGGAAATACGCCTTATCCCATCCTCCTCATAGAAACAAGCTCTCCCCCATTGAGAGCATGGCTATGACTAGATACCTAATGTATAATAACAAGTTAAACAACATGGAAGACGAGAGGCTACCCAAAATTGCTTCAAAATCAAGTCATAACCACCATCGACTCAAGCGAGGATGGCATAAAGACATCCGGTCTTGGCTAAACTATTGGGGAATCATGGAAGAAACCATTTTGCAGAATAAAGATACTATTAAAAAAATGTCAAATCAAAATTTAAGAAATAATGTGGCGTGATAAAGAGTTAGAGGAAAAAATAAAATTAAGGTATTATAAAGATGTAATTAGCCCTAATCTAGAAGATCAAAATTATCTATCTGTTTTGCCAAGTGTAAAGAAAAAAATAAGCATTGCTAAGATAAGAACAAATTCTCACGAGCTCCATAGTGAAACTGGGCATTGGTCAATTCCTAAAATTCCATTGGATGAAAGAGTGTATCACCTTTGTGACACTAAGAAGGTTCAAGATGAAAATAAATTTCTCTTAGATTGTCGTGTGTCACCTTTGTGACACTAAGAAGGTTGAAGATGAAAAGCACTTTCTCTTAGATTGTCCAACCTATACCCATATTAGATCTCATTTTCAAAATATTGATCACACTACCAACCTTGCTAACCTCTTAACTCAACAAAAGTATGGTGATCTTGGAAATCTTCTCTTAATGCTTTTCGAGCACAGAAACAAAATTCTAAAGAATCACAAGTGATCACTTACCGTCTTAAGGTTCGATAGACCAATTAGGTCTTAGTGGACGTTAATCATCTTCATCATCATCATATATATATTATTGTGTCTAGAGAGGAGGATAATAACCATTCCTCCCAACCACCCAAGCTATATCCAAAAAACTTATATATATATGTTTGAATTTGTTATGTTTCAATAGATCATGAAAACAATGCAATCTAGTGGTTACAAATGCAATCTAGTGGTTACAATTGTTATTTATTATAAAATATATTAATATATTTTATAATATTAATATTTTATAATATTTAACAATAAAATCTTGAAAACCTTTAAACTATTCAAATTTTGCATTCTAAAAAATGTTCACCTAGAGAGACTTGATCTAGGCTAGTTATTAATATTTATAAGATCAAATTTAATTTATCTAATTTTAATTGTAATAATAATTTTATCCCATCTATTTTAATTTTGAAGTTTAATAATATTATAAAAATATATATTATAATTTCAAAGTTTAATTATTTTAATGAAAGTAAAATAAAAAATAAATTATAATGATAAAATTAAATTTTATTAAAAATCAAAATTATTTATTTGAAGTAAAATTATATATTAATGACAATGATAATTATTAATGTTTATAAGATCACTTTTGAGTTTTAAGGAGAAGAAAAAAAATTAGTTAATTTGTTTTAGAATTTTGTGTTTGTAATTAAAAAGTTAAAAAAAATGTTTCTAAATTTCTATAATTTTAATAATTAAAAAGATTAAAAAAGTGAGTGTTGTAAGAAATATATTGAAATTAAGATTTTATATGTGTATGTAGAATATTTAAAAAAAAAGTGTTTTTCATTTTCAATTTTTTTTAATGATGATAAATTCTTTTGATTCGTTATATTTTAATAATTGTTAAATATCTTATTTCAATAAAATAAAAAACATTATATTTTAATAAAATAAAATGAAAAAAAAAAAAAAATTAAATAAAATAAATAAATAAATAATGAATACATAGATAATTTTAATTTTTTAATAAAAATAAAATATTATTTTTTAAGAAAAAAAACCAATTTATTTTTATAAATAAAATTATATTAAAAATTCCATTTGATTGAAATTCAAATAAATATATAACACTATATAATACAAAGGAAATAAATATATAACACTATATAATATTATAATATAAAGGAGAATTGACTAATCCTGCGAGCACAACAATGTTTTGTGACTATAGCTTATGTCCTGAACATAAACGTTCTTTGGTTTTACTGTCAAAAATTTAAAAGCTAAAGCTAGATAAATGACAAGCAACTACTCTGTTTTCTCTTGTAATAATCACCCACAAAACTAACTAAAATATGTCAAAAAATGACCACCTATTATGAGGGAATTAATCACCAAGATAGCCGCATGATCAGCTAGTCTAAGGGAATTAATAGGAAAGTGAAATTTTTCTGGCAAATGGTTCATAAACCAATTAGTAGACTCATGGGTTTATATATATATATATATATATATATATATATATATATATATATGTGGAGAAATTTAAATATCTCCATGTAATTTTATTAAAGTTTACATTTAAATTTATCCGTTTCAAAGCATAATAAAATAGATTTTAGCTGTTTCATAGCATAATAAATAAACTTTCAGTTAAAATAAATTTACACTGTTCTAACTAATTAACCAAATAAACCAATATTGAGACCAGCCAACCTCATTGTCTGGTCGGAAAACAATTTCGCCATATTATTCGACGATTTACAATAAACTCAAGAATTTAACAGATGCGCCATATGAGGATAACAATAAATTATAAACCATGTTGGAATTATCTGCAGATATTGTGTGCAGCAGGCAATTATATGCAGATATTGCAGAATCATCTAAAAATAAATAAATAAATACAGGATTATGTTCTGCTTCAAAATAACTGAAAACCATCCTCTGATGTGGACGTGCAGTGTTCACTGTAATGGACTTCATCAGAAAGGCAGGCCGCATTGGGGAGAGGCTCTTATTACGAATGCGCCTCCTAACAGGAGTAGTCCTGAGTTCTTTACTTCGAGATCCCTGATCAAGTCAAGGAAACACAGACAGAATTATAAGTATAAAATTAGAATGAATTTATATTATATACAGCTATTGAAGAGTATAATATACCTCTTTGGAAACTGGAATATCTACATTCTCAATAAAATTCCCCAACCTTGGCGATTTAGTGGATTGGATTTTCGTTTTAGTCATTTTTCCAAAGCAGCGTGCTGTGGATTTCTTGTTTTCTATCGGTTCTGTGATATAATCACCTCCAGGCTTATTAAGCATGTTTTTACCTGTCTGTGACCAACAAGGCTCTGAGTGCGACTTGTTAGGAGGGAGTGGCCACAACTAACAGACTTGCCCAAATCGGCCACCAGAATTCATGTGGATTTAGTTAAATGATAGGACCTTCGGAGGTGCCGTTAATGTACAGGTCCTCTAAATTGATACGTTCGATTTCTGTCTGTTCTGCCGAAGACAGGGAGATTTCAGATATTTCATTTCCGCTCCATAATCTGTTCTCTTGATGCTCTGCAGAAATCTGATCAAGTATTGGAGAATTATGAATTTCTGCATAAATAGAAATGGTTTGTTCTTGAATAAGATCGATGTCATTATGCTGATGTATTGTACCAGGTATTGATTCTTTTTCAATGTAGAAATCACCATGATCCCTGTAACGTTCAATACCTTGAGTCTCCATAGTAGAATAAGCGTTTGTAGTGTCTTCTCTTGGGAAGAAATCCATGCCCAGATTTATAGGAAGGACAGATTGTGGAACATTTTCATGGTCGAGACGATTCGACGGAGCTCTTGACTCTGGCTTTTCAAATTTGCTCACATCCGTTCCATGGTTTTCAGCCCTTGCATTTTTTGGATGGTTGTCTATAACCCTTTCCGAATAGAAAAATTTGCAGAATCTTGGAACTTGTGCTACAACGTTCATCATGCTAGCCAGGAGATGCCTGCAGGAAATTTTGAAATTGACCACAAATCTTGTGCTAATGCTCTTCACAAATCTTGTGACATAGAATGTGCAGAAAATAAAACGAGTTATGAGAGTTCGTAATGAATTGATGGCAAGAATGCTGAATATGTAACACGCTTGAAAACGTTAGAATGAAATTGAGCGTTGTAGGCATCTCCTGGCTAGCATGATGAGCGTTGTCGCAGAAGTCCCAAGATTCTGCAAAATTTTCTATTCCGAAAGGGTTATAGACAACCATCCAAAAAGCCATGGAACGGATGTGAGAAAATTTGAAAAGCCAGCGTCAAGAGTTCCGTTGAATCGTCTTGACCATGAAAATTTTCCACGATCTGTCCTTCCWGTAAATCTGGGCATGGATATCTTCCCAAGAGAAGACACTACAAACGCTTATTCTACTATGGAGACTCAAGGTATTGAACGTTGCAGGGATCATGGTGATTTCTACATTGAAGATGAATCAGTACCTGGTATGGTTTGTTCTTGAACATTACAGGGATCATGGYGATTTCTACATTCAAGAACAAACCATTTCTAGAAATAGAAATCATTTGTTCTTGAATAAGATCGATGCCATTTTTGTGCAGAGAATAAAACGAATTATGACAGTTCGTTATGAATTTATGGCAAGAATGCTTAATATTAGAACGCTTGCAAACGTTAGAGCAAAATTGACCGTTTAACAACTTTAAGTTTTTTGAATTTTTAAAAATCTGTACTCTAATTAGTCGTTCAAATTAGAGTTGTTGAACGGTCAATTTCGTTGTAACGTTTGCAAGCGTTCTAATATTAAGCATTCTTGCCATTCAACGGTCAATTACGTTAACAAAATTGACTGTTCAACAAATATAATTTGAACGTAAAACTTAGAGGTTTTTTAAAAATCCGTACTCGTGGAAGAGTATTAATTTTTTTAATATTAATTTTTAATTTTTAAATTCTAGTTACTATTTGAGATGTAAAGTAAACTCGAAAGAGGAGTTTTTTCAAAATATTTTTAGAAAATATTTTCACAGTGAAATTTAAAAATAAAAAAATTATATATTATATAAAAATAAAAGAAATTGTATATTATAAAAAATAGAATAGTAAAAAGTTAAATTATTATAATTACGTCGTATATCTATTGATAATGAGCACATTTAATAGGTTTTTAGTGTTTAATCAGTTTTGTATGAACAAGATTAAATATTAATGGAATATTTTTGGTTGTCCCAATAAATTAATGGTTGAGATTTCAACCACTAACTTCCTCACTATTATAAAGGCATCAGTTTACATGTTTATTTTTTTACTTTTACTTGATCATATTTAAAATTTATTATGGTGGCACGTCTAAATGATTAACAACAATTAAAATTTTGTTACAAAGTAAAGCGTTTCATTTTCTGAGCCACGTTTAATTATTAGGTGATTAAGCCACTTTTTATACATACTACCTCTTCTGAACCACCTCCAAGCCATTTCTGTTCTCGTCGGTTCATGTTTCCAAAAATTTAAAGATTAACACTAACGCGTTTTCGTCGGTTCATGTTTCCAAAAGTTTAAAGATTAACAATAACACGTTTACTGTACCGCAGCGTTTAAAAAATAACACGTTTGTAATGAAAGACACACCGGACGCTCCAGAAATGTTTGTAAGCACAGCAAATGAACTGATATATATAGAGAGAAACAATTCGATTGAGAGTCAATGCCTGGTGCATTCATTCTGGGTCTTAAAAATATAAAAAAGCCACCACGCGTCAGGCATGGTATTTGATGAAATGTCAACGTTTATTGTTTTTACAATAGATCATTTTGACCTTCGAATTTTTCCTGTAGATTTTGGTCAGCAATTGACATGGAGTTTGGGCTACGCTTTAAACGTTGCACGATGGTTTTTAGGTCGACTTAAAAGCTGTGCTAGTAATGATTAAAATCTATTAAAACTGAATTGGTTTTGGTTTATTTGCTTGAAATTCTTTAAAATTTTATTTTTATATTTAAAAGACATTAAGAAAATATGCAACATATTAAGAGAATTTAGTTTCTGTAATTACTTGCAACCAATATGCAACACACTTACAAACGTTTGAAAAAAATTGACCGTTCAACAACTCTAATTTGAACGTAAAACTAGGAAGTTAATCTATTTTTAAAAATCCGTACTCCTCGAAGTCGACGCAAAAGTAATCAGTTTTAATTTTTTCAGATTTAGTTTTAATGTTAATTTTCAAATTCTAGTTACTATTTGAGATGTAGTTACTATTTGAGATGTAATAAAGTAGAGTAGAAGGAGGTGTTTTTTCAAATATTTTTAACAGAAAATAATTTAATTTTTTATATATTATAAAAAAATAGAAAAATAAAAAATTAATTTATTATATCAGAGCCATGAAGTCATGAAGCCATTTTTGTGCCGGGTATGATAAAAATATTTCGTTCTGTTAAGTTTTGTTTTAAAATAAAAGAAAGAATCTAGAGCCGTATCAAGAGTGTCGGGCCTTTGAAAGACAAGGTTTCCACTCTTGCGACTCTCTGAAGCCGTATCAGAAGTCTCGGTCCTTTGAAAGACAAGGTTTCCACTTCTGCGACTTCCTAAAAGAGTAACTAGTTTCTACCTGAGCAGTCGGCCATGAGCCTATCTGACATTCTCTCTCTCTCCGGAGCAGAGGACTAAGATTAAATGCCCTGCTTTTCTGTGCAGTTATAGTTATCTCTCCTATAACATAATGGATTCTTCAGTTTCTTTCCGAGAATTACAAAATGTTGAAGATCAAAGTACATCCGGAAGAGACTCTATTAGTAGTCTAGAATCTATGTTTGCTAACAATAGATCCCATAGTCTAAATTATGTCGGCATTGAAGAAGTAGAAACTTAGCCTCAAGTTGCTTGGAAATTACCCGCTATATCTCCCAACCAAGTCTATAAAGACCTAAATATGTTTCATCTCAAGGCTGTCTCTAGGGTAATAGTAAAAGAATCAGTTAGTCGGATACAACAAAACAGTGATGTCAACCAGACTATTTCCTTGATAAATGTCAAAGAAGTCTAGAATGAAGCCAAAAAGCATGGAACAAATTATTTACATTTTGGATGCATCCAAGTTGGAATTAGTCCCTTGGTTCACAAAGGCATTGATGCCTATGCTCTGTGTACAGTCAGGGATATGACACACAAGAAATTCACTATTTCATTAATAGGAGGAATAGTAGCCCGTCTTTGAAATGGTCCTATTTATTTTGATTGTTTTCCCAACTTCTCTGTATATACTTTTGATGATAACCTTGGAGACATAGTAAAACTCCAAATCAGAACCAATGGATTTGATATGTGCCAAACTAGAATAAATATATCTATCCAAACTAGGGGATGCTTCAGACATACCAATACTCTATTCCCGACAGTCTTGCATACTCCTAGCCGAACTTCTCAATCCAGTACTTTGGTTTTAACTGACCCTTTAAATCAAAAAATGGAGCATCAAACAATTCATTGGGAAAATCTTTCTTTTCCCACAGACTGGGTCATTGACATGCCAAAAGATCCTATTCCAAGGTCGATCACTTCTGCCCAAATAAAATAATCTGCATCTTCTACAGTTATTTCCTTTCCACAAAAATCCTTATCGCGTAATAATTCTTCAGTCTCATCCTCATCCTCCTCTTCATCCTTTTGCCTACACCCTTCATTACAATCTCTTGCAAACTCCATTGGCCATGTTCCTTTTGCAGTTCAATGCTTAGACTGCAGGAAATTAGTAACCCTATCCAAACTTTCTGCATTCACAGAAGAAGATCATTTACAGTTTGAACATGTCAATCATAATCCACGAACTAACCTTCCACTGCCACATTCCACTGCAAAATAACCCTACCCACACCCATAGTGTTTTGACTTTCCTTTCCCTCATGAACCACATATTCTTGTTGTACAGATAAACCCATGTACAAAAATTAACAAAAGATGCCAAGCGGTTATACTAGAAGACATCAGAACACCATCTGCTCCTGAAGTAAAAAAATTCCTTTCTCTAATGATGGGATGTCAAAAACATAAAGTAAAAGTAGATTGGATGAAAGATATGTTAAATTGGGATCTCTTTACTCATCCAAATGCCAAAGCTTTTGCTTCAAATAGTTCAAATGAAGAAAAACTGAGCTCATCTAAGGTATGGAAAGATTATATGGATGAAAATGATATGTTCATCTCCTTTTATGAATGGAGGACTAAAAGAAGAATTTTGATCCCAAGAAATTGCTCTAAAAAGGCTTTGGGACCATGTTCAATTAAGCCTACATGCTGCTCTGTCCAGACACTCTCCATCTCAGATTTAGGGAAAGAAATAGGTAAACTTAAAAAGTTTATCAAAGAATAAGAAAACAAGACAGAACAAAAAGAAGAGCAATTATTTCCAATTCAACATAAAAAATTCCATGTCCTTATGGATTTAAAAATTCAAGGAATGCCTTTTCATTTGAAAACTCTGCTAGATACAGGATCTAACCTCAATCTTTTGAATAAGGAAATTATTCCTGTAAATTTCTGGCAAAAGACTCAAGCAAGTGTTGTTGGACTTGGAAATATTCCAACAGAAATCTCCTTTCAAATTCCTAATGCCACTCTTTGCTTCAAACAATATTGCCTGCACTTAAAATTCCTACTAGCCGACATTCCTATAGCTTGCATCTTGGGGACGCCATTCCTTGCAGCAGTTGAACTCCATGGATCCATTATGCTAGCAAATAATAGACCTGGTTATTTTATTAGCATTCCCTCTGTATCCAAAGACAAAAAAGTTACCATAAATCTTCCTTTTGTATCTGTCCCCAGGATATCCAAAATGGTACAAACCATAAAAAATAAAATCCTTAAAATTGAAGAATTAAAAGGACAACAATCTGGGATAAGAATAAGAGAGCAGTTAAGCCAAAATCAAATTCAATAGAAAATTCTTATGTTGAAGCAAGAATTCATTGATCAAGTATGCTCAGAAAACCCCACATCTTTTTGGAAGCAAAAGAAGCATGAAGTCTCTTTTCCATACAAGGAAGATTATCAAGGAAAACCTTGTAAGAGCAAAGCCATTCCTATGAATGCTGAATACCAGAGATTGTGTGCAGAAGAAATTAAGGGCCTCCTTAGTAAAGGGCTTATCAAAGAATCTACTAGTCCTTGGAATTGTTATGGGTTCTATGTGAACAAACATTTTGAACAAGTAAGAGGCATTCTTAGGCTAGTAGTAAATTATAAGCCTTTAAACAAAGTCTTGGGTGATGATACATACCCCATCCCAAACAAGACTAGTTTGGTTACAAGGATTGCTGGTGCAAAAATATTTTCAAAGTTTGATCTAAAATCAGGATTTTGGCAAGCGGCTATCAAAGAAGAAGATAAATTTAAAACAACTTTCAATGTCCCAGCTGGACATTATGAATGGAATGTTATGCCATTTGGCCTAAAGAATGCACCATCCAAATTTCAAAGGGTCATGGATGATACATTAAAACCCTACTTTGACTGGCTTATTGTATATATTGATGACATACTTGTCTTTTCATCCTCTGTAGACCAACACTTCAAACATCTTAAGAAATTTCTGCAAATAATCAAGCAGGCAAGCCTAGTATTTTGAAAAAAGAAGCTTGAATTATTCAAAATAGAGATCAAGTATCTAGGCCATACTATAAAAAATGTAGAGCTTACTCTACAGACACATGCTGTAGAATTTGTTGACAAATTTCCTGACAAAATAACTGTAAAGGTTCAGTTACAAAAATTCTTGGGTAGTTTAAATTATATCAGTCATTTTTATAAAGTTTGTGCTCAAGAAATGAAATTATTAAATGACAGATTGAAGAAAGACCCTAGTCCTTGGACTGAAACACATTCTCAGGCAGTCAGAAATATAAAAGCCAAGACCAAAAATCTCCTTATATTGCATATTTCTGATGATGGCCTTCCTAAAATAGTTGAAACAGATGCTAGCAACATTGGATGGGGAGTGGTCCTCAAACAAATCAGGCATTAGGGAGATAAGAAAAAGGAAGAAATTATCCAATTTGCATTAGGTCTTTGGCAAGAAACAAAGAAAAATTACTCACCTTTAGATAAAGAAATAAAAGCAACACTGAATGTTATTCATAAATTTGAAATTTATCTTATTTATAAGAAATTTCTCTTAAGAACTGATGTTGCTGCCATGAACAAGGTCTTGAATAAAGATATAAGATCTCCTGGTGATGCTAAATTTTCTAGATGAGAAGCTTTGTTCAACAATTTTGATTTTTCTATTGAACATATCAAAGGTACTAATAATTCCATCCCAGATTTCTTAAGTCGAGAACACTTACAAGGTTCTTGCATGATAATCTCTATTCAACTCAGAAATGAAGTAGAAACACTGGTAAACATTCTTGATTCTTTAAATTGGGAAATATATGAATCTGAATGGAGACCAGATTGGGAATTAAGAAGTACCAAAATATTAACTCAAACAACTCAACTTGCATATTCCAATTTAGTAACATAGATACGACCAAGGAGGGTTTCAAATCTGTTAGCTCCCATCATTGCTAGAGCTACACAAAATGCAGTTGAATCACAAGACGCTTTAACTAACAACTTTCATGATATTGATCTTATTTGGGATATCAACGACAATTTGAGAAATAATCAACAATATTTTTGCCTAAATAGACCACGATTATTATACCATTGGCCTGAAAGAAATCCAAAAATTTATTTCCCAAATAGTGATTATAATTACTCATCTTATAAAGAGCTGTGGTGGAACTTTATTCAGTAGGAAGAGTTTTTAACTCTAACTAAATTTGGAAATATTAACACAACTACATCAGAAAGACCACCACTTTGGCTTGCAGATTGGTAGAAATATTTTGGCCTAAACAAAGGAGAAATTGATCCAAGAATCCTAAGTTCTATATCTCCCTTGCAATCAATCCAAAATCTCTTTGAATACAGACCAAATGAAGGCGAGATGCTATGTCACTTCATACTTAGTCATTTCCAATGGGTTGTCAAAGTAAAAACCATTATCCAAATCATGAATGGCCAACCCTTCATTGCACGAAAAGTATATACAAAAATGTGGGAAACGCTGAATTATGAACAAAGGTTTTTAACTCATATCGAAAATGACTAAGATATGATCCTAAAAATATCTTCAGGTGTTACTGGCCGATAGTGGTGTCAGTCGGTTTTCGTGGGTTGATGATACCAACCTCCACAGTGTACTTCAAGTCTAATTGGCTGACAGTGGAGCCAATCGGGTTTAGTGGGTTGACGTCACCAATATCCATTTTGTAATAAAATAATGAGCATCTTGGAAACTTGGAGGACTTCTCCAACTTTTGGCATGGTTTGACCCGCATTTCCAAGATTCCTTTTTACATGTCATTTTGAGTATGACTACTGGTCGTGGAATCTTGCACTACCCCCCCCAGATCTTAAGTATGATTTACTTTTCTTAGTGGAAAATAAAGTTATGATTTGGTTGGAAGAATCTTGGACGATTTCTATCGCCAAATCTCTAAAAGTAGATTGAGTGGAAGACATGTAGGGTCCAAAGTCTTGTTGAGTCTCATTGATGAAATGATTCTCTTCTCCACAAATTTGTATTAAGGAGAAAAGGAGTTCATTCTCAGGGAGGAGTTTTTTGAGAGTTTCAAGTTAATAAGTCGGTAAGTTGTTTGAGTCTTTCTAAAGCTCCCTTTTGTCTGAGCTTTTGAGTCATTCTGTGTGCAAGTCTGCATAAGTCTGTAAGTGTGTGAGCGAGTAGAGCATCCTGCTCATATTGTATACCCTGGATTTAGAGCTTCAACTCTCTGTTTTAATATAAAGACTTCCGCAAGAGTTTATGATCTCTGAATATTGTCTCTTTATTGTGCATCCAATCCTTAATCATAAAAATAAATTAAGAATTTAAAGTTATTTTTTGAAGATTTAAAAAAGAAATGACTTAAATTTCAAATTGTAATTGCAGAGTGAGAAAAAAAACTTGTTTGTTGTATAAAATTTATACTTCGTACTATTAAAGAAAATTAAATAATGAATTAAAACTTTCTTTTAAAAGATGTTTTATATATTAGTTTTTGCTCTTAATTTTGTAACATATATACTTTATTTACTCATAGAGAACTAAATAAAACTTTTTCAATAATATAAATGAAATGTTAAAAAAATCAATTAATCATTTAATTTTTTAAGTTATATAAAATTCTATCAATAATAATCATCGTTAAAACTATCATTAATATTAATAATCATTATTAAAATTATTTTAATAATTTATTTATTTGTTTATTATTAAAATATTATATCTTAAATATTATCATTAAACATTTTATTAATAAATTATCTAATTTATTTTATTGAAAATAATAATCATTATTAAAATTATTATTAATATCTATTTATTTGTTTATTATTAAAATATTATATCTTAAATATTATCATTAATATTTTATCTAATTTATTTTATTTTATAATGTAAGTTTGAGATTAATTTCTATAATGTATGTTAGTTGTAATCTCATGAATATTTCTACATGTATAACTAGAGTTAGCCATAAGGTGGCAATGTCCTTACACCTTGCTTAACTTGTTTAATATTTTTAAGGGTTTTTATACATTTTAGGTAGTAATGTTCCAATACTTTTGATTTTTATTTGAAGCTTCATTTGAAAGGTATGTAAGAAATCACTAAGCCATCACTTAGATTATGGATATTCTTTGTAGTGAATATTAATGGTTTAATGTGAGTTAACATCTCAACAATGTAATGATTTTTTTTTATTATAGTGGGAAAACTTATCATAACT
>ML791806.1:313071-334317 GCA_009831015.1 Picea engelmannii
TACATCAAACACTATTGGGTCCATTACCCAAACCTTTGTGCTACGGGTCTTTCTTCAAGGGTTGGCATCAATGACAACTAACCTTAATCAACAATCTCTCCCTTTGGCATTGATGGCAACACTCTGATGCAGCACTGAAATCATATCACTCATGCTCCCTCTGAAACCATAGCTCTGTCCTTTGCATTTGATAAATCTGATCCTCCTGGAACCATGCCTCTATCCTCTGCATCTGATAAAACTGATCCTCCTTGAATCATGCCTCTGTCCTCTGCATCTGATAAATCTCTCCCCCTTTGTTATCAATGGAAAATGTATCTTTGCATCCGAGGCTGCTCTCCCTAACAAACTGTCCTCTTATGGTGCTTCCTTGTGTACATCTAAGACATATAAGATAAGCATTCAAAAATCATTCATTTTTGGAGTAGAAATAACTCCAAGTATTTGGCGAAGATATTCAAAGGCTTCCCGTGGAAGTGGTTTTGTAAAGATGTCTGCCACTTGTTCTTTTGTGCCCACATACTCAACTCTAATGTTCTTTTCTACAACCTGTTCTCGTAGAAAGTGATACTTGATTGAAATGTGCTTAGTCTTGGAGTGCATCATCGAGTTTTTTGAGATACTTATGGCACTTGTATTATCACAATATATTGGAATGGGCTCATCATACTCAACTTGTATATCTGTCAAATTTTGTTTCATCCAAAGAACCTGTGTACAACATGTTGCTGCTGCAATATAATCTAACTCGGCTGTAGATAGAGATATCGATGATTGTTTCTTGCTTAGCCATGATACCAAACACTCACCTAAGTAGAATGCTGCTCCACTGGTGCTTTGTCGGTCATCAATACAACCTGCCCAATCTGCATCTGTGTAGGCCATAAGTGATAAATATTTTCCTTTTGGATACCATAATCCAAACTCTTTTGGTCCTTTGAGATATCTAAAGATCCTTTTTACTGCTAATACATGTGATTCCTTTACTGCTGCTTGAGATCGTGCCACCTGTCCAACTACCTGCATTACATCTGGTCTAGATGTTGTCACATATAGTAGACTGCCAATCATTGACCTATATTGCCTCTGATCTGTAGACTTTGAATCATCATCTTTGCTCAACTTATAACTGGTTTGCATGGGAGTGATAACTGGTTTACAATCTTCCATTCCGAACCTCTTTAGCATTTCTCTAATATACTTGGTTTGAGAAATAAAAATTCCTTGGTTTCTTTGACGTATTTGAAGTCTCAGAAAGAAGGATAGTTTTCCAAGTAATGACATTTCAAATTCACTCTGCATGCGTTTTGCAAATTTCTTCCTTAACCTGTCATTATCACTACCAAAAATAATATCATCAACATAAACTTCAATTAATAAAATATTACCTTGACTTACCTTGATGTAGAGGTTGTTGTCTGCACTTCCTTTTCTGAACCCTACCTGCTACACATACTTATCCAGTCTGGAGTACCATGCTCTAGGAGCATGTTTTAGACCATACGAGGCCTTCTTTAATTTACACACATAATCTGTGTTCTCTGACAACTGAAATCCCTCTGGTTGTTCAATGTAGACTTCTTCTTCAAGTTCCCATTCATAAAAGATGATTTTATGTCCATCTGATATACTTTAACATTTTTGGAGCATGCATAAGATAAAAGCAAATGGATTGATTCCATTCTGGCAACTGGGGCATATGTCTCTTCAAAGTCGATTCCTTCAATCCGTGCATATCCTTTACATACCAATCTAGCTTTGTTCCTTGTAACCTGTCCATCTTCATTCAATTTATTCCTGAAAACCCATTTTGTGTCGATCACATTCTTATTCTTTGGTCTTGGAACCAATTCTCAAATGTCATTTTTCTCTATTTGATCCAATTCTTCATCCATGGCCTTATTCCAAAATTCATCCTTGTTGGCTTCTTCAAAACAATTTGGTTCAATTGTAGATAAGAATGCTAGGTGTGTTTGTTCTGGTAAATAGATTTTTCTTCTAGTCTCAACTCCTGCATCTTTGTTTCCAATAATCTGATCTGAAGGATGATTCTTCTGTACTCGTTTGCTAGGTGTCTTTGGAGATACTTGTTGAACTTGATCTTCTACTTCTGTCAGATTCTCTTCATCTTCATCTTCATCTTCCTCTTCTTCTTCTTCAAAAAGTTGTTCCATTGATTTGTTTTCTTCTTTCTTTGATTCTGGTTTGCCTGTTTCATCAATTGTTACATTGATGCTTTCCACACCTTTGTTTAATCTTAGATTGTAACACTTGTATGCTTTCCTTGTACTTGAGCAACCAACAAGTATTCCTTTATCCACACGAGAGTCAAACTTTCCCATTCTGCCATATTCTCTTTTGATGTAGCATTTTCTTCCAAAAACTCTGAAGTGCTTCACATTTGTTGGTCTTCCTTTCCATAGCTTGTATGAAGATTTATCAGTGTTGTTTCTGAGCATTACTCTTTTTTGAATGTGAACTGTTGTATGCACTGCCTGTGTCCAAAAAATATCTATCAATTTTGAATCCATTATCATTGTTCGAGCCATTTCTTGTACGGTCCTATTCTTTCTTTCAATAACTCCATTCTGTTGAGGTGTCCTAGCGACGGAGAATTGCCTTTTTATTCCATGATTGTTGCAGTAGTCCATAAATTAGTTTGAGGTGAATTCTCCTCCATTATCCGATCTTAAGCATTTGATTCTTGAATCCATCTCATTTTCAACCATTTCCTTTTAGATCTTGAAATTTTCAAAAGATTCTGATTTGTTCTTGAGAAATCAAACTGCAGTCATTCTTGTATAATCATCAACTGATAACATAAAGTATCTCTCACCTTTTAAGAATTTTGTTGTAGTTGGTC
Organism: Picea engelmannii; assembly: GCA_009831015.1. Lineage (NCBI taxonomy): Eukaryota > Viridiplantae > Streptophyta > Pinopsida > Pinales > Pinaceae > Picea > Picea engelmannii. The sequence goes on from ML791806.1 coordinate 315,935, forward strand.
CAATTAGATCAGAATGCACAATTTCCTATGGTTTTGTTGTTGAATATTCCTTTGATTTGAACCTGGTCTTTGTTTGCTTTCCTTGTTGGCAATGCTTGCATAAAGTGTTCTTTGGTTTTGTGATCTGGGGCGTTTCTCTGACTGCTTCTCTTTTGCTGAATTTGACAAGGTTATAAAAATTCATGTGAGCCAAATGTCTGGCTACAACCAGAAGGAGGCTACAACCCCCAATGTTCTCCGGATACAACTGGAAGGTGGCTACAACCATCTGTCTTTGCCCCGTCCTACCACCCTAAAGTAGAAGTAGAATGATGGAACCACTATCACACTATCACTGTGAGATATACCACTATAAACCTGTACCAATAAATGTGAACCATGCATCAACTTGTACCTCAACATGTAATCAACCTGTAATCAACCTGTACCATAAACAAGTGCATCAACCATGCACCAACCTGTAATCCACCTGTACCATAAACAAGTGCATCCAACCATGTGCCAAGTATGTACCAATCATGTGTCAACTACTCATCAACTATGAATCATCAATATGTACCAACATCATCAACTATACACCTCATGTATGTGCGCCAACTCATCAACTACTTGTCTCAACCATGTACTCAACATGTACCTCAACCAAAAGCCCTAATCAATATCATCATCCAAATCTATTTTGTAGCTCTGTAATAGACTTGGTGTATATGATCACATTCATGCAAACCTTCCTTAACTTTAAAAACAAGATAATAGCATTTTCATCAAACTTTTCTTTAGTCTCACATGCCTAGTTTTGGATTAGTCAACAACCCTAACTTGAATTAATCATAACTTTGAACCTGTAATGTATAAATATATGAAACCGATACACAATGTTTGTAAGTGTGTTTTATGAAATTCCTCCAAGTAGCACTACTTGGAACCTCTCAGAAAAGGAGTTATAGCAAAAATGGCATACCTTACTGAAATTTTCCTTATTCTAAAGAGCGACCTTGTAGAGCCTACCCTGCACAAAATATTTGATGAAATGATATGAAAACATTACATAGAATAATAAGGAATGTAAACTAACCAACATAGTTTTTCTCACTGAATTTGTATCTGTTATGAAGAAGTTATGATGTTTTTACCCGAAACACCTGATTTTGACTAGTTTTAGGACTGGCCACAAACCCTATTTTCCACAGAGTGTAACTCCCAAAATACAACGACCCACAAGTTGAATTTTTAACCACATATACTTGGATATGTCTTCTCACTTTAATAGCAATTTTAGGATCTGAATCATTATATAAAAAACTTTATAGTGAAAATGGTGAGATGACTTGAGAATAACATACCTTAGAAAGTGCCATCAAAAGAATTTATCCTACCTTGCATTTCAACCTTCTTTTCTTTAATTTCCTCAGAATTTCAGCTAAGATATAATTTTTATACCTCATACATCTATAGATATTCAATATGGTCAAGTTTGTTTCAAATGAGAGAGCCTTGCCTCTTATTTATACTCTCCAAGTAGCTTCCTTAAAAACATCTTCTAGGTCACTTGGCCCCACTTTCCTTATTTTAGGGTTGGGTCCACTTCTAATTTCTCCATTAAAATTATTGTTGAAATAATTTATTTTGTATTCACTTTGAATTATAATACACTCATCACTTGACTTTATTATTTACCTTTTAAAATCTCTTAAACCACTTTGATTACTTTGACCTTTTGGGGCTTCTAGATGGCATATGAGGGTCCTCCAACTTTGTAAGGCCATAACTCTCAGACCGTGAGGAGTTATGTGACTTTCTACATACCACCAAAAATGGATTGACATGTACTATCCATATATAATAGTCTTATCTAAAAATATATCATAACTCATACCGTTACCCATCAAACAAACTTGGGTCCATTACCCAAACCTGGGGTCTCCAACTTCTCATGGCCATAACTCTCTAACCATGAGGAATTATGTGACATTCCACATACCACCGGAAATGACATGACAAGAACTATCCATATAGGATATTTTCCCTAACAAATTCACTTTCCTTCATCTCATTATTCCACAATTAAGCATGGATTCTTTTACTCCATAAAGTGTCTTCCCGTGAGGGCTTTCACCATAAGGGGACCACTTTGGACTTTGATGCAGGAGCATCTCTCCATGCCAGCCAGCCAGCCAACCACGTCAGCACACATGCATTCAAATAGAGGCGCAACCTCATTTGAATATTTGAAATGAATGTAATAAATGTTTTAGGCTAGTGAGCCATGAATGCCATGCCTTTGCGCAGGCTGTAGATAAGATAGGCATTTATTATAGATCGGCTGAGATCTAGTTCTGGATAGCAGACTAGGTAGCCATTGATTGTAAATTAATTAGAGTAGGTAAATCCTGGAGGGAAGCGTTAAGAGCCCTCAGGGAAAAGAGATATTCATATCTCATCTTGAAAAAGTAGGATGCAGGTAGAGCAGAAGAGAGAGCAGAGAGAGAGCTCGAGGAATACTTTGTAAAATATGCAGGCATTTGCCATTATTAATACAGAGCAGTTTTTCTTGCATTTTCTGTCATTATATGCATGTCTGTGTGTGTGTTCGTTATATGCTGCAATTGTGGATTGTAATTATGTCATTGCAGGGAGTGTGTTTGATTTCAGGGTTGAGATGTATTTGAGGGTTCATGCCATGAGGGCGTGACAGAGTGTTGAGACTTTGAATACCAGTGCATTGAGGAGGCACTTCTGAACTCGAAGGAGTCAGACAAAGACGTGCTGAGAGCACCAGCCTTGAAGCCAACAACTCATATAGAAAGAGGACTTTTGGGGTTACTGAACACCTCAATAGTCAAGGTAGTGTAGCTGAGACACTGTTGTGAACAGAACCTCTGAGTAGTTCTGAAGGAGTTCTACCTTTAAGGGTATTGAGTGTGTGAGAAGGAAGGAACTCTGCTGTGAGTTCTGAAGGAACAGAAGTCTGTTGAGGATTCTTAGAAGCTCTGTCTAGGGGACATCGAGCGAAGTGTGTGAATGCACAGGGAAAACATAGCTGTTGAGTGTTCGGTGGAAGAGATACTCCACCAGGACGGCGTTGAGGGAGTGTGCAGATAGCACAGGAGGAAGGAACTCTTGGAGTTCTATCATCTGAAGGAAGCATCCACTGAGGGAGCTTTCACTGGGTTACCGAATACCCAGAGCACTCAACAATAGGTTGCTTGAGTTGGAAGACTGCTAGGGCATCGTATTCTCCATCTGTGGGAGAAAGAGGTGAATAAGTTTCAATTGTTTCTCTGTCTGAGCCAGGAGATTCCTGCATAGAGTGCAGTGGAATTCATCTGCATAGAGTGCATCGATGAGGCTCAACAGTTGAACCCTTATTCTCATCTGCCAGAAGTCGATTTGGGTAACTCGTGTCGTGCAGGAGAATTGCAGGCCGAGGTTGAAATCTCAGCAGTTAGTCAGAGAAGAGGAAGGCAGGGATTACTGTTGCCAGAAGTGCACAGAGTCCAGAAGATCCAACACTTAAAGAGTGATTGGACGTCGAGCGCAAGCAGGGTGCGCGAAAGGTCTCTGAAGGAGTCAGAGTGAGCAAGCTCAGGAGGGATAGTTCATGGGTGGAGTACTGTGGGAACAGACCCAGGTGAGGCTTGAACAAGAAGGATCTATGGAGCGGACAGGATTCGCGGAGGAGAACCGCGAGATCCCGCCGACCGTCAGATCTGAGCAAAGTTGCAAGGGGTTTAACCCTTAGGCTCAGGAGGAAGGAACAAGGCCATCGGAATTCGGCATTCAGGACTTTCCATTGCAAAGAAATTGTGAACGGAAAAATCACAATCATGCGATCCCCGATATACGGAGGGAGAGGTGATGTGACAGGAGGATAATGCACGTGCATTGGAGTTCAGAGTTCGAGGTTTTGTGAGGCGAGTAGATCACGACCTCAAAGGTGCCGATTTCCCAATAGGGAAATCGCCAACATACAGAAGTGTTGACTGTTGACCCATCGAGGTTCGGAGTTGAAGTTGCACGAGAACGTGCACACAGGTTCGTGATACCGCGAAACTCGATTTCCCAATAAGCGAAGGAGAGATCACCGAAAGGAGAACTGTGGGTAGTGAGAACTCCCGAGAGGAGTGGAAGAGCTCTTTGACTCTTCGGGCCCGTGTGAAAGAAGGTCCTGGTGAGAGCGGGTCAGACCATGAGGGTCGAGGGCACTTCGCACCAAGTGGTATCAGAGCGGGAACTATATCTGTACATTTCAGGTGAAGTGAGATGGCAGAAGAAGGAAGACAGAGTTACTGAAGACTCTGTGACGACAGCGTGCAGGTGGACAGTAGTCATGGATATAGTCATTAGGAGACTGGGATAAAATGAAGCTGGGCACTCAAGATTTCAGGAGTGACAGTAGCATATCTGTCAGGGAGGCAGATAGAAACAACATCATGGATACTGAAGGCCATAAACCTACTGAAAAGAAGAGCCCTAAGTTGATGAATGCAGCAGAGATGGATAAAGAGCTTGCTGACATAAAGCGAGAGATGGAGGAGCTCGAGATGAGGATGTGGCAGGATAGAAAGCCGAGGTGGGTTAAAGAATGGCTCATGAAGACACCAAAGGTGAAATGGCCAGTCAGGGACCTGATGGTCAAAAGGCAGCAGAGGCTGTTGAGAAGATGGTTGAGGTATGCTGAGGACCTCAGGGCCACAGAAGAAGAAATGATTTGTTACTGTTGGCTAGAGACTGGAAAAGGTCTCGATGATGATGATGATGATTGGAATAAGTTGGAATCAGTTGATGATTTCAAGTATTGCCGGTTGGGTAGAAAAGAAGAAATTCCAGTTTGCCAGGAGGGCAATGAATTGGGATCAGTTGAGGATCTCAAAGACTGTCGTGAGGGCAGCCAGGGAATTTCAAATTGCCAGTTGGGCAAGGAAACATAAATGAGATCGGTTAAAGATCTCATGGATTGTCAGGGGGACAATGAGGAAACTTTGCATTGCCAGCTGGGCAATGAAAGGAGATCAGATGAAGGTCTCGAAGACTGCCAGGAGGGCAGTGGAAGCATCAAAGACTGCCAGGCGGGCAGCGGAGGAGTGTTAAACTGCCAGGAGGGAAGAGATGAGAAGGCAAGACCAGTTGGAAGTCTCATGAGCTCGATGGAGAGTTCAAGTCAGCATTGGGTGCTGATGCAGGTGGGGTCAATGGATCTCAAAATCTGCCGGGAAGGCAACGGAAGCATTCCACATTGAGGGAATGAGCAAATGAGCTCGGGATTTGATTTGGATCAGCAGGTGCAGCTGACAGAAGAGGAGGAAGATCAGAATGATATTCTGATGATTGGGGGAATCGAGTTGTTCCTACCATTTGCCCAGGAGGAGAAAAAAAATTGTGTTGCAAACGGTGCAACAGTAGAGCAGTCACAGTTGGAGATGACTGTAAAAAGGGATATGGAGCAGAATTTGGAAGCTGCCCAAGCAGAAGGAGAGAGCGAGCATTCTGAGGAATGTCTCAACACATTCAGCAAGGGAGCTAAGGAAGCTGCAACACTAAAACTAGCAGCAAAAGATGCCAAGGAGCAGGCAGGTAATATTATCACTCCATGGGAGATGGAGCTGGAGATGCTGGAGGATTGGTTGAACAATCCAGAGCCAGCAAGAGAACTGGCAGAATTTAAGCTGTCAGGGAAGAGGATGACTGAGCAGCAAGTCAGTCAAGAAGAAACTGCAGAGCTGAAGACTGCAGTAGAGTGGCAATTGAGGGCCACAGATGAAAATGAAGAAGGTGGTATGGGAGATCGTAGTGATCTACCCAATGACAAAAAAAAATTGCAACTGAGGAGACTACAGGAATTGGACCAGCCAAGGGAGCAACTGGACCGAGAGATAGAGGACATCAGAAGGCTGATGTTGAGGTCAACGCAGACTACCAGCAAAGAGAAGCTGGGTAGAAAGAAGGCAGCAGCAGCAATGCAGCGGAAGCAACAACAGCAGAATGGAGCAGAGGAAAAGCTCCAAAGACTTGTCTGGGACCCAGGTGGATTTCAACAACTACATGGGAAGCTCATGAGCAGGAGCTCATGATTTTTGCAGCTGTGGAGTATGATGCAGGAGCATCTCTCCATGCCAGCCAGCCAGCCAACCACGTCAGCACGCATGCATTCAAATAGAGGCACAACCTCATTTGAATATTTGAAATGAATGTAATAAATGTTTTAGGCTAGTAAGCCATGAATGCCATGCCTTTGCGCAGGCTGTAGTTAAGATAGGCATTTATTATAGATCGGCTGAGATCTAGTTCTGGATAGCAGACTAGACAACCATTGATTGTAAATTAATTAGAGTAGGTAAATCCTGGAGGGAAGCATTAAGAGCCCTCAGGGAAAAGAGATATTAAGATCTCATCTTGAAAAAGTAGGATGCAGGTAGAGCAGAAGAGAGAGCAGAGAGAGAGCTCAAGGAATACTTTGTAAAATATGCAGGCATTTTCCATTATTAATACAGAGCAGTTTTTCCTGCATTTTCTGTCATTATATGCATGTCTGTGTGTGTGTTCGTTATATGCTGCAATTGTGGATTGTAATTATGTCATTGCAGGGAGTGTGTTTGATTTCAGGGTTGAGAGGTCTTTGAGGGTTCATGCCATGAGGGCGTGACAGAGTGTTGAGACTCTGAATACCAGTGCACTGAGGAGGCACTTATGAACTCGAAGGAGTCAGACAAAGACATGCTGAGAGCACCAGCCTTGAAGCCAACAACTCATATAGAAAGAGGACTTTTGGGGTTACTGAACACCTCAATAGTCAAGGAAGTGTAGCTAAGACACTGTTGTGAACAGAACCTCTGAGTAGTTCTGAAGGAGTTCTACCTTTGAGGGTATTGAGTGTGTGAGAAGGAAGGAACTCTGCTGTGAGTTATGAAGGAACAGAAGTCTGTTGAGGATTCTGAGAAGCTCTGTCTAGGGGACATCGAGTGAAGTGCGTGAATGCACAGGGAAAACATAGCTGTTGAGTGTTCGGTGGAAGAGATACTCCGCCAGGAGGGCGTTGAGGGAGTGTGCAGATAGCACAGGAGGAAGGAACTCTTGGATTTCTATCATCTGAAGGAAGCATCCACTGAGGGAGCTTTCACTGGGTTATTGAATACCCAGAGCACTCAACAATAGGTTGCTTGAGTTGGAAGACTACCAGGGCATCGTATTCTCCATCTGTGGGAGAAAGAGGTGAATGAGTTTCAATTGTTTCTCTGTCTGAGCCAGGAGATTCCTGCATAGAGTGCAGTGGAATTCATCCGCATAGAGTGCGTCGATGAGGCTCAACAGTTGAACCCTTATTCTCATCTGCTAGAATTCGAATTGGGTTACTCGTGTCGTGCAGGAGAAGTGCAGGCCGAGGTTGAAATCTCAGCAGTTAGTCGGAGAAGAGGAAGGCAGGGATTACTGTTGCCAGAAGTGCACAGAGTCCAGAAGATCCAACACTTAAAGAGTGATTGGACATTGAGCGCAAGCAGGGTGAGCGAAAGGTCTCTGAAGGATTCAGAGCGAGCAATCTCAGGAGGGATAGTTCCTAGGTGGAGTACTATGGGAACATGCCTAGGTGAGGCTTGAACAGGAAGGAGCTATGGAGCGGACAGGATTCATGGAGGAGAATCGTGAGATGCCATCGACCATTAGATTTGAGCAAAGTTGCGAGGGGTTTAACCCTTAGGCTCAGGAGGAAGGAACAAGGCCATTGGAATTAGGCATTCGGGACTTTCCATTGCAAAGAAATTGTGAATGGAAAAATCGCGATCACGCGATCCTCGATATACGGAGGGAGAGGTGACGTGATAGGAGGATAACGCACATGCATCGGAGTTCGGAGTTCGGGGTTTTGTGAGGCGAGTGGATCATGACCTCAAAGGTGTCGATTTCCCGATAAGGAAATCCCCGACATATAGAAGTGTTGACTGTTGACCCATCTGGGTTCGGAGTTGAAGTTGCACGAGAACGTGCACACAGGTTCGCGATACCACGAAACCCGATTTCTCGATAAGTGAAGGGGAGATCACTGAAAGGAGAACTGTGGGTAGTGAGAACTCCCGAGAGGAGTGGAAGAGCTCTTTGACTCTTCGAGCCCATGTGAAAGAAGGTCCTGATGAGAGCAGGTCGGACCGTGAGGGTCGAGGGAACTTCGCACCAGAGTTCATCCATATTTACTTCTTATCAACCATGAAAAAACAATAATGAGTCATATTTACATCAAACACTATTGGGTCCATTACCCAAACCTTTGTGCTATGGGTTTTTCTTCAAGGGTTGACATCAATGACAACCAACCTTAATCAACATATGTTTGATGTAGTTTGATGATATTATATTAAATGCAATTTCATAATAAATGCACAACCTACATTTGCATTTACCAAAAAAAAATCATTAATACATAGTAATTAAATAATGTTAATACCCCTAGATGGGGTGCCAACTGGTCAGTGTCAGCGGAAAATTGGAATAGAGCATCCAGGGAAGTTTTTAACCCCATTCGCTAGCCCACCATTCATAAATACTGAATGGCTCACACCCTGCATATAATAATGGTAATGCACCTGGACAACCTTGTAGGGTTAATGGGTCCTCGCGCAAGCTAGACTAGGCATACCAGGCCTAGGGAGGCTATCACCTCGGCTCTACTGGTTATCTCATCCATCAATTGGTAGAGTACTAAGCAAGAAATCACCCTGGTGAACTCATCCTTACCCCCTTTTCATTTTCTCCTGCTCCTTGGATCCTTTGAGAATTTTTTCACCTTTTCCCTTTGCAACTGCGTCTGCTCCATTTCTCTCTCTGGAGAATGTTCTCCTTACCCTTTCATTACCTCGCTTTTGTCCCTCGACCCTCACAAGAGATTTCTCTGCATTTTATTTGGCCATTTCATCCACTACCCTCCGCCTCTGTATTTTTCCCACCATTCCAAGAGAAAGTGGGAAATATAGGAGAGGTGTGTTTACTACAACACCCTCTCTAGGTGTGGCATACTTTCTGCCTCCCAATTGGCTCTCATTGTTGCTCATATCTCTGGCCATAGGAATAATAGCCAGGGTTCGTCGACGCTTCCTCCTTCCCCCTCTCACTCCATCCATGGAAATGTCGAGGTTAAAGAGGAAGCACCACCACCGAGCAAGCAAATTCCTTTTCCCACTAGTCTTCTTCTCCCCCAAAAATCAATCCACAGGACCCGGTGTATGGCAATGACAGTTCCATGGTGGAGGAGGAAATCCCCCCAATATTTAAGGTGGAGGAGAACACGATGGTCGCTAATGAGGACAAGGAAGAGGAGCGGCCTCAACTCTGTGAAAATTGTCTTCCAGAGGAGCACCTCCAACATATCTTTGAAATTTGGAAAAAACAAGATGATCAACTACACTCACGATGCATACTCGGTCAAGGACTGGATATTATGTTTGATGCACTAGTGGATGCTCCTGCGTGGACTCGATGCCCAACGTGTGTCCATAAGTACACCCCTGTCTACAAAATTCATGGCCACTCGAGCTCTCCTATGGAGTAAATACTCTAGGTTTATGTTCTTTGTTTTCTCTCGTTGCAGGCTTATCTTTTTTTGTTGCTCCATTAGAAGACTAGATGGTCATAGTGACCATTTTCATACTGTCCATATAATTTTGTTCGGTCAGTTTTGTTCAGACAGTTTTATCTCATATGGTGATGTGTCAAACTTTGAGACTCTAATGGAAACCACCTGTTCTGGTTTCCCTTAAGTGGCAGAACAGGTGGCTAACACTTGGCAATGCATAGACAACAATTGATATTAATACAAGGACCTTCCTTTTATTTACAAAATGTAAATAAATAATATTAATACATAGTAATTAAATAACATGAATAAATAAATAAATTTTGATAAGCACTGAGATCAACTCATCTTGCAAATCAATTTTTTTTTTATAAATTTTGGGCCAAAAGATGCATATATATCTAAGTTGTCATACTTATTGTTTTCTTGTTAAAATTGAAGATGACGCGTTGATAGTGGGTAGCCATCGAAAAGCAATTTTGTTGGTAACAATATGAGGAGGAAACCAAATTTGGATTTAGGTTTTCCAATTTGTGTTGTTGTCCTTTTGTTCTTGTAGTTGAATAACATAGGTTCTTGTAGCTAAATAACATAGTCGAGTGAAGAAAGTGTGACACTTGGATAACCCCACTTGCCCCATGTGGAATCAAAGAAAGAATCAAGTCACTTGCGAAAGGCTAAGTTCATGAGTTTTGTGGTTTGTTTCAAATAGTTTTTATTAACATGTAATGGATTGTATTTATGTAGCTTAATAACTTAGTTAAGTTAAGATTTTGATATGGAAAAAAATGGTTATTCATCTAAAATTGTGTAAATAAATAATTTTTGGGGGCTACCAACAAAGGTTGTTAGTTGTAGTTATTGCTATTATGCTCCTTATTGTTGTTGTCATCTCTACCATTGCTAGTGAATTATTAGAGCTTTCTATGTTCTTGATGATGGGTGGAGGGTTCACTCAAAAAGTGGATGTTTTGAAACCTTACACATAGTTCAATACAAAATATTTCTAGCATGATTATTTTTATCATTGGTATGTTTGTCTCCTCGGCGTGGGCAAAATGAGGTAATTGGTGATTGTGTTCGATTGGATTAATACAAAAGTCTCTTTTATATATATATTAACTATTATATTTTACAAGGATGTTATGGATGTTGGGTATGTGGTTAGTTGTTTCTATTTTATGTTATGATGATTTTCATAAAGGTGAATGATTCATAGGTGTTGAAGTTGTGGATAAGCAACTTAGAAAATTGAATGAATTGGTTAATTATTAATCACAAAGAATAATGATAAAACCCTACTTTCCAAATTACCACCCTACCTTAAGCATTGGCATGTGCTATAGGTGATATTTTCCCTATTTTAGGAATTGAATATGCTAGCACTAGATTACACTAGAACTTTGTTGGACACATAAGTGGATCCTAGTTTGCAAAAAATATCTAACATATGGTTCTATTAATAGGATCCCATCATGAGTTAGGAACCCTTATACAATGCAACAAAGGTTTTCAAAATCACATTTAGAAGAGTTGTTTGAAACACGATTTGGAGGGTTCATTAAGTAGGAAGCTAAGTTGCATTGATGGAAGGTTGAACACTGTAAACACATAGTTTTGTATGGTGATGCCAATATTGATGAGTAAGAAATATTATGGGTGGAGTTCCTAGTAAGTCTCTAATAGTTGTTACAATGGTTTGAGGAGGCACTGAAATACATTTAAAAGGACAGGAAAATAGTTGTGGAACCTTCATAACCTAGTTGCACTCCAATAAGTAGACCACTCATGGGCCAAGGAGGCCACTTAGGGGAACGCCCACCTGGGGCACACGAGTCAATCACCTAGGCGCAACACATTTTCACCTTTCGATGGTTAATTAAATATATGTAAATAAATGGTTCCCTCAGTTTATAAGATGAAATGAGACTCAAATAAAGGATTCTTACCTTTTCTCCTGAAGCTATGTGTCTCATTTGTTTTATTTTCTGAGTTTTGATTTTACCTTTACTGAAATTTCATTTTTGGGGTTTTTGAAGAATAACCAATGCGCCTTCCTTCATGGCTACCTCCTGGTGACTCTGTTTTCAATCCTTCCACCTCTGCGAGTAATATTATTCCATTGGCTAGCCACTCTCTCAGGGAGAAAATAATTTCCTTCATGTTTTCTGAGGTATAAGGGAGGGCGCACCAACCTCAGGTTTGCGCCCTTGCTAGTTTCTCCTTTGTTGGGATGAAGTGAGTGTGTTGTCTTCTATGGCTACACTGAGATTCTCCCACTGGTCCTTGGAGGTCACACTGAGATAACCAAATACTCTTGGCCACTATTGGATCATCACATCTTGGATCTCCATTGCTTGGTCACCCAAACCAATGGTGTGCTCTTGTTCAAATTTGCACCCCTGAGGAGTTCTTGGTCAAAATTCAGACTATGGATTGTGTGGTAACCTTCTCCTATAGATCGCCTTCTTGGGTAGATCAATTGGTATCAGAGCCTCAAGATCCATGGAAAATATTTTTATCTTGAATATCGAGCCAAATTTTTGGGGGGTTTTCGTGAAATAGTTCATATTTTGCCCATTCCAGGGTTTACATATTGATGCAAGAAGCTCAACAGATCTCATAAGCCTCAAGGGCACCTAGATATCCACTGAAAAAGAGAGGAGTTCCACATATCTAAAACAATACATATCTCTCCCTCTATACTAGTTCAACTTGCTTCAGGGTTTTGCATCCTCTGTTCCCAAAACATAGCATTTTTTTTTTCAACATTGCAAACTAGGGGCACCTTTGATCTTTAGTTGACCTCACAATGCCTCCATGAAAATATCCTTTGGCATTTGAATCATATTCCAACATGTCAAATCTCGTCCAATATCTTGCCTCAGTCCTCAATGAGCATCTCAGAATGCAACAACAAAACAATCCAGACCCCTTCTGGTTGCACACTCAAATCCAACTACCCAAATTTGGTGGTCAAACCAATGGATAAATTATGGATTCTTGGATCCGTAGCCTCTCCACCTATTTCAATACATGTCTAGGCCTTACCAAGGAAAGAAAGATCTAGATTTACGCCTTGCAATTAGAAGGAATGGCACAAACTTGGTGGGATACATAGCAAGAGAAGACCACATTTGTGATAGAGATTGGGGATGCTCCATAATACTCTATTTCCAAACCCATCAGAACCTGGGCTCAAATTTCTGGATATTTGAGAAATCGCTTCTACCCACATGGGTATGTGCAATCCTTATGGATCAAATGGCACCAACTTCAACAACTCCCTTCACAAGGAGTGCAAGGCTACATAGACTTCTTCTGCAAGATGTGCCTCTTACTTTATATTCCAGATCTGGAAGAGGTACTCATATTAAGTTTTTCGTTGGTTTATTAATTTAGTTCCATCAAGAAGTGGAGTTGTTTGAAAATCCAACTTTAGATAAAACATTTTAGAGATCTTTGGCTATAGAAAGGAAAGTCTTTCCTAGAGGTCATACTCCATAGTCCCGCCCCTACACCAACCCCTCTGCCTCTCAACCATCCAGCTCCCATCCTTCAGCCCGCTTTCCACCTCATCAGGCTCAAAACCCCACACCCGATACAAATATAATGACAGCCTGGTGCTCATTCCACAAAACTACTTCACACAATTCATCAGATTGTCGAATCCTCCAAAATATAAAGACCAACAAAACCTTACTCACTGAGCTCATTTTTCCCTCCCAAGTAGATGATACTAAAGAATTTACTCTGGACAATCCCACAGAAGTAGATCCCTCACTAATTCTAATGACCCATGAAGATTGGAACTCATCCACCCAACCCCTCTTCACTCATAACTCCCAAATCAAAAACTCCTTCGCTTTAATGATTATGGACAATGTAATCCAAAACAATTTGGTGTCTCAAGACCATGTCAACCGCCTTAATCTGCTTACTACTCCACATCTACAACCCTATCAACTCAGATGGGTCTAGAAGGATGGCCCTCGCCTCTTAGTTTCTAAGTGATGTCTGGTCACTTTCGCCATAGGCCAATTCAAATATATTGTCCTCTGTGATGTTTCCCCCTTGGATTGTGTGGATTTGATGCATGGTATCCCATACCAAACCCAAAGAAATGTTATCTATATGGCCAAATATCTCTAGTACAAAATTACCAAAGAAGTCCACACTTATATCTTAACTGCATCAAAACCCAAACCCCTTGCTACCAAAGAAAAAATCATGCATGTACAATTAAACCAATGTGTCTCTCTTTGTTTGGTGTGCCCAATACCACTCACCCTGTTCCTATAACAATGAATCCCCTCCTCCAAGAGTTTGCAGATATATTTCACCGTTTGGAGGGACTCCCCCCCTCCCGACACATTGACCATTCCATTCATATCATCCTTGGATTTTCTTTACCTAACGCAGCTACATAACGGTTGTCCCCAATAGAAACATATGAAATGGAAAGACAATTGACCGACCTCATCAACTCTGGCCACATCCAACCTTCATCTTCTCCCTGTGCTTCTGCCGCATTTGTCATCCCCAAAATAGATACCTCAGAAATGCGCTTTGTCAGTGATTATCGAGCCTTGAACAAAGCCACAATAAAAAACCATTACCCCCTGCCTCGGATTGAGGAGCTACTCGACACCCTCCAAGGAGCTAAGTGGTTTACTAAATTGGATTTGACAATGGGCTACCATAAAGTTCAAATGAACCCAGATGATGTTTTGAAAACAACATTCAAGACCAAATTTGGTCGTTTTGAGTGGAAATTCATGCCCTTCAACCTCACCAACAGCCCATCCAATTTCATGAGGCTCATCAGTGACATCTTCATAGCACATTTGGGTCGATTTTTGGTCATATACTTAGAGGACAATATCATCTTCAGTCGGACATGGGACATTCACATGCAACATGTCCGACAAGTTCTCCAAATTCTTTGAGAACACAAGTTACAAGTCAAAGAAAAGAAGTCATATTTTGGTCAGAATTCAGTTACCTATCTCGGCTTTGTGGTCAGCGTAGAGGGTATTCAACAATATCAAGCCCACATCCAAGCATTGAAGTAATGGCCTCTACCTTCTTCATCTAAGGAGCTAGAAATATTTCTGGGTGGCATCAATTTCTATCATAAGTTCATTCCCTCTTTTTCACATCTTGCTCATCCTTTGCATTAGCTCTCAAATACTTCTTCTACATTCATCTGGACTAAAGAAGAAACTAGTCACTTTGCTTAGCTCAAAGACACCCTCTGCTCATCCCCTGTATTACATCTTCGAGACCTCTCCCAACCCTTTGAGATTGATTCTCATGCCTCGCAATATTTTATTTCTATCGTACTTAAACAGGGAGGACACCCCATTGCTTACCACTTTGAAACCCTTTCTGAGGCAAAGAAAATTATAGCACCTATGACAACGAATTTTATAGTCTGGTTCAAGTGCTTAAGAAATGGAGACATTATTTGCTGGTTAAAGAAACCATTCTTCATATAGACCACCACCCTTTGATTTTCATGAACTCTCAATCGAAGATTCAGGAACAAAGGAACCTTAAATGGGCCTCCTACATTCAACAATTTCACTTAGTCATAAGATATAAGAAAGGCACTTCTAATAATATGGATGATTTATTAAGATGACCTCCCACTCCAGTGATTTCCATTATAGAAGTGGTTTTTGTTACTTATGACACATGGAAAGATCAATATGCTATTGACCCTAACTTTCGAGAGATTTGGGAAGCTTTGTAAAGTCCCATGGTGATCATTCAGACCCCCTTCCTAGACTACACTATTCAGGATGGGTGGCTCTATAAGTTGAATTTTCTATGTGTTCCACCCTCAGAAGATGACCTCTTGCTCATCAGGGAGGCACATGCTTCAGCCTATGGCGACCACTTCGGTACCACAAAGACCATCCAACATCTGCAACACCATTTCCATTGGCCTTCCATGTAGCCTGAAGTTGAAAAATTTATTAGAGCCTGTGAATTATGCTCACAATCCAATCAAACCAACCAGAAGCATGGGTTATATCAACCACTGTCGCTTCCTTCTCAACCTTGGGAGTTAATCTCAATGTAATTCCTCAGTGGACTTCCAACAACCCAAAAGAAACATGATGCAATTTGTGGAGTGGTATGTCGCTTCAACGAAATGACATTTTTTATCCCATGGATGAAGACTACTACAAAAACGCAAACAACAAAACTCTACTTCCGACATGTCTAGCCCCATTTTGGCCTCCCAAGAACTATCATCTTGGACAAATATTCTCTCTTCCTCACCACATTTTGGAAGACCACATGGACGCTATTGGGGTTCCACCTCAAGTTTTCTACTGCATTCCATCCTCAAACGGATGGCCAAACAGAGGTTGTCAACAAAGTCTTGGTTCATGCTCTCCGAACTCAGTTTGGGTGCAACAAACAATGGGACAATTACTTGCTCATTCTACAACATAGCTACAACAAGGAAACACATTCTTCTATAGGATTTTCACCTTTTGAAATTTGCTTGGGCTTCCAACCAACATCTCCAACCGATATCCCACTCACTTGGGCTCCTTAAGGTACCTTCCATCAACAACAAGAACAACTCTCATCTCAACAATTTCTCCAACAAATTGCACAACGCCACACTGCAGTAACATCAACAGTTCAAGCAGCCCAAGAGCATGCCAAGCAGTGCCATGAAAAACAAATAACCTTCAAGTCCTTTCAACCAGGGGATCAAGTCTATTTACACTTGGATAATAAGCACTTCAAATGCCACCATCACAAGCTTCTACCAATAAGATATGGTCCATATACCATCCTCGATAAGATTTGATAAAATGCGTATAGGTTGGATTTGCCACCACAATTGGGAATCCACAATGTCATTAACATAAGTCACTTAAAGTTGTTTGAGCCTTCCCTATTGGAATAACCAGTCACCATCACTAATCTAGTGGAAAACATTCCTAATTTCCAACTCACATTAGCCAAAGACACTATACTGGACACCTAGACTCGCTCTACAAGGCACCAAACATACACTTCATATCTGGTAGTCCGCCAAGGACAAACTCTAGCTCAAGCAAATTGGATCACAACTGATATATTTGACAAGTTTCCTCATCTTCTCATGGAAGTCGGGACCTTCCATATCTAAACATGGAGGAATTGGGCCAAGGAGGCCACCTAGGGAAACACCCACCTGGGGCGCACAAGTCAATCACCTAGGCACAAAACATTTTTACCTTTTGATGGTTAATTAAATATATGTAAATAAATTGTTCCCTCAGTATATAAGGTGAACTGAGACTCAAATAAAGGATTCTTACCTTTTCTCTTGAAGCTATGTGTCTCATTTTTTTTATTTCCAGAGTTTGCATTTTATGTTTACTGCAATTTCGTTTTTGGGGTTTCTGAAGAATAACCAATGTGCCTTCCTTCATGGATGTGTCTTGGTGACTTTGTTTTCCATGGTTTCGTCTCTGAGAACAAGCTTATTCCATTAGCTAGCCACTCTCTCATGGAGAAAATCATTTCCTTCAAGTTTTCTAAGGCATAAGGGAGGGCGCACTAACCTAGGGTTTGCACCCTTTTTGGTTTCTCCTTTGTCGGGATGAAGTGAGTGTGCCCTCTTCTATGGATGCACTGAGATTCTCCCACTGATCCCTGGAGGTCACACTGAGATATCCAAATCCTCTTGGCCACTCTCATATCATCCCATCTTGGATCTCCATTGCTTGGTCACCCAAACCAATGGTGCACCCCTGTTCAAATTTTCGCCCCTGAGGATTTTTTGGTCCGAAGTCGGACTATGGATTGTGTTTTCACCTTCTCCTATAAATTGCCTTCTTGGGAAGATCAAATCAACAAACCAAGTAGTTGATTTTTGGGTAAGACAACAATTCAAGAATTTATTGTGGTGTTAGTTGTAGATGTGTATCAATCATATTCAAAATTCGATGAGGAATTTAAACATATAACAAGGGGAATATTGGTGAAGGAAATATCGACGTAGATAAAAATTTTGTTAGTAGAGGAAGGTATGTTACATTTCGAGATCATTAGAATAGAAACATAAAATCACTATACCATGGGGGTGGTTGGAGTGGTGCTATAAATGATGAGGGATTAGAAGACCCAATACAATGGGGAGAGAGAAAAATAGTGAGAGGGTTGAACACATTTTAAGAAGGGTAGAGATCATGGAGTGGTGGTGGATTAATTAAATTCATGTAGTGAAGAAGAGGAGTGAGTAGTTTTGAATGGAGATAAGTGATGAGGGAATCAATAATGGAATGTTATGGGAGTTGATTATACTCAAAAAGGATGGAGAGTTGGCTAGCTAATGCTTGAAACATTGAAAATTGACATTGGACGAGAGCCAAATTAAATGATAGAGTGGTGGAGGGACATTCACAAGATTGGAATGGATAGGAATATGTGTAATTGTTGAATTCCAAATTGATGGGGTGTATTTACCACACCTAGAAGTTACCTTTGAGTCAAATCCTGAAGAATCAGAGAGAGAATAGATAGGAAGATATGCACGATAGGTGGATACACCCATGTATCTAGTTCATTTATTAAAATATGAATAGGTCCCCCAAGAAGAGATGGTAGTATAAATCACCAACAAAAATAGCCTAAACACAACACAACCATAAGCACCTTTAAAGAATAAGATATTTTTAAACGATTCTGTTAACTCTAGTTTTGTTTCAAATAGTAGTTATCTAATAATGGGTGGACTGAGTGGTCATAGTTGTTCGAGTAGTGATAGTGGGGGTAACTTGTTTTGAGTAAATCAAGTGGTTGGTAG